>WUAP02032230.1:0-36090 GCA_015163945.2 Stichodactyla helianthus | reverse complement strand
CAAGAAAAGATAAAGAAAATGTCAAATTTAGAAAACCAGATAACTGAATTTGAAGAGCGCGGGAATCGACATCCTCCGGCAAATAAGCAACTAAGGCAAATTCTCTGAACATAAAGACCGTGGCAACATTTTTTCTCTGATCAATTCTTTTTCCCATTTTGGCCAAGTATTGTAAGATCCGACCAACGACACTGTCGCTAAAAACAATAGACAAATAGTTTTGATCTTATTTTCAGATGACGATGATTTGGGGATTGATTGTCGTTCAGCGGAATACGAACTACAGCAGCTAGAAAGACTTCTGTCATCTATAGAACCATCTCTCTACCCACCACGAGGTCAGCCATAATGCAAACGATATTTTGATACCGATACGGCTATGGATTTTATGTCATGAGAAAGATTGTATTATAGCCAGGTCCCCGACTATGGGATAGCCAGGATTTTTCGTGGGAGGGTGCGACTGAGCCCAAAGTGTACCAAACTATCGAAATGTACTTATTAACCGGTTAGCTCAGGTGGAAGAGCATCGGGCTGTTGTGCGGGAGGTCGTGGGTTCAAGCCACGGGCGGACCAACACTCAGGGTCACTCAGGTGCTACCTTTGTAATTACATCTACAAACGGTTAGACTTTCAAGTGGCTTGGGTGACCCATTGAAATGTTGGTCCCGTCTCTCCACACTTCCTTAACCTGCATTGGAGGGACGTAAAGAACCACTGAGGATGTAAAGAAACTCTGGCGGTGACCATCCTCAGAGCCTACACTTATTACTAACCATCTCTCATGATTGTGAATTGCATAACCAATCTCAATTCACATTAATCATTGTAAAGCGCCTTTGATTATATCCATATAGAACAGACGCTATATAAATCACAAATCATTAATTATCCGTTCGTATTTCATAAATATTTACTTGCCATAGCGTTTTGTTTAAATGAACTAACATGTCATTTTTTTTTTTTCAATTTGGATGCAGCCCAAGAAACTTCTGATAAGAGAAGGTAATACATTTATATGTTCATAAACTAGTCTGCGCACAAGCTGTGAAATGTCAGCACTGAATTGACTACTTCCTTTGAACCAATCACGGTGCGCTCGCGGGCACGGCACGGCACGTGCGTATAATGCGTTTATTCACAGCCACTGCTCTAATACTAAATTACTTTCTGTCTCATGACCAGACCTTGCCAAGAAACAACTCCATTGAATTCCTCGTCTTTGTCTGGTGATAGTCCTTTGTCCAGTGGTGTTGACGTGCTAAAAACATTAGACGAAATGTCAAGAATTGAAGGTACATGTAACCACAACTCCAGCCCTCAGTTACCCTTTAATTCATCATGCTTTTAAAACCAGGATAGCTGGTGGAAAGAGAATGAATGATTAAATAACACACCCCCCGGATTGGGTGGAGAATTCCTATACACAGGGTTCGCACGCGTTTTGGAAAGTCTTAGAAAGTTTTTGAAATTGGTAAACCTTTTTTCCAGAACCTAAAGAGTTTTAAAAAATCATCTCGGTTGACTTGGCTAGAGTTAACTTACATGTCTCTACTTTTTTTCAGGATCTATCGCAGATCTGGACACAATGGTCTCGCTAGAACTCGAGAATTTGTAACTAATATATTAAACCATATATCTGCTACGGGTTACACAAGCAAACAAATCGCACAGTGACAGAATTCAATGCGCATGGTTAATATTTGGTCCATGGCACTGTGGTCGTACATGGTCGATAAGTGGTCATCATCATGATGGATGTATTGTGGTCATTCATGTGGTCGGTATATCAATTAAGTGGTCATCATGGATGTCTTGTGGTCATAGGTGATCGTTATGTGAAGGAATTGGTCGAGTTTTGTTGTGACCATTTGTTACATTATGTAGTACTACTGAAAGGTTTTGTACCATAGCACACAGTCGGTGTTACATTTGCGTGCGATTTGTTTGCTCATCTTCGCCCCACTGTCAATAACTAGATCAAATGAGATACACGAGTCGCGCTCTTTTTTTTTTTTACCACGAATATGTTAGGTCTGACAAACAAAAAACAAGCAGACTTACTGAAATTAGATTAGATTGGATTAGCAATTGAATGCTGACCCAACTGCCCTAAAACTAATCAGAGTTCGATATCTTGTAAGAGTCTTACAATTTCACTACGCTAAGAGAGCTCTGCTACCTTTTACTGCTGATTCTTTACCTGTTCCGTGCTCAAGTGATAGTCAATGAATGACAGGGAAAGGGGGGGACGGTACAAAGTGCGTACAGAACGCACGAGAGATCTGAACAAGAAGGCACTTGCGATTCATAGAGATACAGAAACCCCCGGTAGCACTGTATTCCTTCTAGGTAACATTTTATTTAGTAAGTATCTTAAAAACTGTACCGCAATTGTTTTCATCCAAGGTTACCCTCCCCACCCCCTCCCCCCTCCCTGGTCCTGAACTGACCAAGGGCAAAAGTGCTCAGTAAAGAATTTGCCGGCTGCGTTTCAATATATATTTTATATTATAGTAATTATTTTATATTAGATATAGTAGTAGAATTCTGTACAATCAGTTTGAATAATTACAGTGATTGTAATTTTTAGGAATTAAAATCATACGAAATAATTTTAAGAAGCATTTGTTTGTTGTGCCTGGACTGGTTTACAAGGAAATCACATGTTTTGGAAATGTTTTGGAAAACGTTCGGTTTTTTCAATTCCATTTAGAGCAAGGGAAAGGAGAAGACACATGTATTAGGGACCGTTCATTTTTTAACGGGAGAGGGGGGCTGGTGGTTTTTGGAATTTTTCCTAAACATTTTGTGTAGCCCCCCTTTTAGTTCCATAAGATTTTCACTTGGCCCCCCCTCATTATGTCCATGTTTTGCGTGACCCCCCTCCAACATATTTTTTCATATATATTTTTTCAACATATGCCCCCCGTTCCATAGCCGAATTTTTCAGGTGCCCCCTCCTGATAAAAAAATGAACGGCCCCTAAGGTATACCCCCGGTAGGAGCTAGAACAAAATTTTTGCATGTTATAGTTTGCTCACATGAATTTCTCAGCCCCTCTTCCACCATCTCAGAAGGTACGTAGTGGTTTTGAGTGGCCATAGCTGTACTATTTAGCTATTTTAATTTTATTCTTTGTGATGGATTCAAATTGTTAAGATTTTACCAAATCGTAGCTAGGCCTAGACGTTCTTAGGGTCGTCACGCAACGCTTTACTCGTGTGGAGTAAAGCGTTGCGTGACGACACTAAGAACGCATAGGAGGCTAAAGCTAGGCCACAGGGAGCCCACTTAAGATAATAGTGAAAATGAAAAATAAAATTCAAGCGAATCGTATTTTATTTATTTTCTTTACTCTGGGAACGAGATAGTTGTGCCTTCTAATACGTAAAAGCCGAAAATCATGTAAAAATCTAGTAGAACATTTTTTAAAACGCGCGATTTAGTTTCCTAGTCCCAGTGCATCAAATCCCATTTTCCCAGCCCAAAAAAGGCCAATCCCAGCTCCCATTTTACCCCTTCAGGACCCTCCTCCAAGTTTTCTAGTAGAAAATGCCGTGATGAAAATCGTTGTCTTCAGATTTTCTGACACCGTCACAGACAGCCCAAACAATGTGAAAAAGGATGAAATAAAAGTTTAGAATTTTACTTAATTGGATGTTGAAAAAAGTTTAGAATTTTTCTTGCAAATGACCTCTAAGTAACATTGCTTGGGATGCCTGTGACGCCGTGCTGTCAGATTTGTGACAAACGCGTCCCACTCTCCCTCGCACGGTTTTGACACGTACATGAGCACCACTATCCAGTCCTGAGAACCATTTTTGTTCTTCCGAATGGCATGACACGATTATCGATATTTTTCATTTTATCATTTTTCTGGCCGATTTTTCTTGGAAAAGCAAAATAATAGATTTCTTGATATCTTGCTTCCATTCAACGTTTTTGTTTTGGAGATTTTCCGGCATCTTCTCCAAGGAAAAGATTCAAGGTTGTGTTATTCTTTGTAGAGTTGAATCTACCATAAGTTTAAAAACGGTGCTAGATACAAAAGGTATGCTAAAAATGACTTCCTATAAAAGGTAAGATTAATATATAATTATCTAGCATTGCTTTCATTCAACGTTTTTATGTTGGGGGTGTTTTCACATCTTAAACATGGTTTTCTGACACAGCAAAACAGAACGTTTACGAGAAAAAAAGTAAGTTAATACATCTTTTAGATGCCTATTGTTTAGATTGCCGAGTCACACATAGGATACCCTAGGGGAATTATATAGGAAACTAAATCGCGCGTTTTAAAAAATGTTCTACTAAATTTTTACATGATTTTTCGGCATTTACGAATTAGATAGCACACTATCTCGTTCCCAGAGTAAAGAAAATAAATAAAATACGATTTGTTTCAATTTTATTTTATTTTTCATTTTCACTATTATCTAAAGTGGGCTCCCTGTGGCTAGGCCTTCAGTAGGCCACTTCCGAGATATGCTTCGCTTGTCAAGTACAAAGGTTTGATTATGAGGCTCCGTGCTAAATGTTCAGTGATGCGTGACAACTGAAATGAATAAATTTAATTTAGCACGGAGCCTCGTACTGAAACCTTTGTGCGTGACAAGCAAAGCATATCTCGGAAGAGGCCCGTTAAGATGCGTACCGACAAGAGACCACCATGACCAGACTTTTAAGGACGTTCCAATTTTTTTTTTTTTTAACCTTCATATTTTAGGCAACACGTGAAAATTCCGTAGATATAAAAATGTTCCACACACTACAACGGTAAATTCACGTGTAATTCCAGTGACCTCGAAGCACCTTCGAAAGTGTTGGGAAGGGAGGGTAAATTTTTACAGGGATCGAAGAGCACCTTTGAAAGTGTTAAAAGTAACAATTAGACCCGTAGCCCGAATGGGCTATTTGAGTCGTGGCCCATGAGGGCGAGAGGTCTAATTGATTTAGTATCCACCAAATTGTAGGCCAAAATCTGCAAATCGCGATTCAGCCACCATTCTTTTTCTTTTCAAAACCGGCGCTTTTCTTAAACATGGGCTGTCACGAATAGCCCCCTAGTAGAGTAGCCAATCGGAAGGCAGGATTTGTGATAGCCCACAGTAAAAGTGTTAGAAATTTCCAAATCACGTGAGCAACTCATATGTTGGGGTACCTGTGTTAAGTGGTACTCAGTCCACCTTGCATAAGCAGAAAGGGTTTTTGCATATCTGTATAGATTTGAATATCTAATGTCCTGGGAGATCGTGGAAAGACCTTCCGTCCAAGAAATGGCCAAGATTCAGGACAAAGGTAAAGAGAGATTGCCGTTGCGATTACTATTGAATTGAACGACGCTTAGATCGTTTAGTTATCAGTTCTAGAACAATCACTCTTACTCGCCACAGCTCGTCGAGAGGAATGTTTTATTTGTTGTTGATAGACTAAATTAATATCCAACAAATTATGACAATGAAATTTGAAAGACCTGTTCAAGCAAAGTCTTAGGAAGTATTTTAAGTTTTTAGCCAATTTATACTTGACGTTTGATATTAGTTTCATTATCTAATCTGCAATATTATTATATTATTAGAGTGGTTTTCATTAACCCGTGAAATACACTTTAGCGTATTACGCTTTATCACACTTTTTTTCTTTTGTTTTTTATTGTGTCTATCTGACTGTTACACTCTAATTAGTACACTTTGTAACTCGGGTAATGAAAACGACTCTATGATTATAATATACCTATTAATATGAACCTTTCCTTAGCTAGGTCCATTTATCACCAATCTTTATTGGTCAAAGTAAGACCTTTTTCTTGAGATTTGAAAGGAGCTTTAAACAATTTGCAAGTAAATAAGTTATTGTAATGAGTAATGCAATGTGGTATTTATTTAGCTACAGTATTGGATATATAATTTATGATCTATTGATAATATTTTGACTACTCATTGATTGACAGGTCTGATTGGTTGCCCATCCAAGACATCATTCATTGCACTAGATGGGCCTATTAATTCATTCTGTTCATCTAAAGATGGTTCACAAATAGCTGTTGCAGGGAGAAATGGTAAGGGTATAGCATTAGATCAGAGTCATACAACTATGCTACGCAGCAGACTGTAGCATCATATATGACACAGATGGCTGCTGGAGTTTCACACAGTTCTTTAGGATCTGCATGCACCAGTGAGGTCATAGTTTTGGGGAAATATGCCTACTCTGAGATCATAGTTTTGGGGAAATATGCCTACTCTGTCTTAACAAGAACAGGAAAAGTTTGATTTAATAGCTCATCAAATCAGAATGCTTGGGTATGGTACATACTGTCATTTGCCTTTTCTAAGATAGTGAACATGGTGCATTGTGGTATAAGCTTTCATTACAAATATCTTTTGTAAATCAGGAAAATCTACAGAGCACTCAGTTGATGTAATATATTATTCAAAAACTCATTAAAATTCATTAGGGTGTCCATCCAATAGAATATAGCTTGTACCAATTGGTAGTATGTGATGTTATCTTTATACCATGACAAAGACACTGGACCTTGTCAGTTATAGAACTCATTATTAAAACAAAAGTTCTTTAACCAACAGTTCTTGTTAGTTAAAGAACTCATAAATGAAACATGAGTTTTTTAACTAACAAGAAATGTTGGTTAAAGAACTCATGTTTCATTAATGAGTTCTATAACCAACAAGAACTCATTGCAATTTGGGTGGCTGAAGATGGAATTAATGGAATTGGAATTGCTTATTAAGCAAGCCCAATACCAACCAGAGCCTATAAGCAAGCACACTGATGCACATTCTGCTGGATGAAAATGATATCAGATTTAGGTTTTCCAAACATTCTTTTCCGTGTGGGTTCTGAGATTAATTCCTCTGACAACATACTGCATTATGTGCATGCTCCTCAGTCAACTGCATTCGAAATTCTGATAAATTTAGAATTTATAGCTTTTCTATAATACTACCTACTAAATTTCTGGTAAAGTTTTTGAAGTTGTTTAAAGAACTTGAGTCCCTGTTTTATCAGGTATAAAGATCCTTGCCTTCAGCTCAGATCCTTATATCCCAATAAAACACAGCCTCTCGTTCTTTAAACATTACATAAAATCTATTATGGTCTATTGTCATTCTATCCATTGTATTATGTGTTGTTCATTGTATTTCATGAATATATTACATTAACTACATGCTCTATAGACTCTCCCTTGGTATATCGTGCTCTATACCAAAGCTATACTGCATTATGCCACATCCTGTTTGTCTATTTCAAAAACGGTCAACCAACATGTCATGAATGAATGAATGAATGGAATAAATGAATGAAGTATATTATGCTTTACTAATTATGGATTTGTATCAATAATATTAGTGTTTAATTAACTATCAATTATCTGTTCCAGTATTTAAAATAATAGCTGTAGATCAAGATCACTTCCAAGAGAAAATTAACCTTCGAGTTGGTAGAATTAATTTAAATTTTAGCATTACTGATGTCCAGTGGCACCCAATAGAAGGTATGTTCCCCTTAAATTAGCACCTTCCAGTAAAGGGAAGTATGCTATTTATTGCATGGAGTGGGCTTTAGTGGCACTCCAGGGCGAGGGGAGGCTTATCAGTCAAATTTTTGTTCACTTGTGGACTGGATGGAACTAATTATGGTCAAACTAGCATTATCAAGATAGGTTCACCCTTTGGTAATGTGAGCCATTGAAGGCTACAATTTTAATAAAAACAGTTGTTGGGAATTTCCTAGCCTACCCCACCAATGTTAGTGCAGACCTTTCATTTATTAAGCAGTGCATACTTGTTTAGCTAGAATTTCCATCAATAATGTATTGCTTATTAATAATAATAATAATATCTGTATCTGTCTTAACAGATCATATTTTAGCAACAGCAGCAGGAAATGGAGCAGTTGTGATATGGAATCTTAACAAAATAACTAAACAAAAACAAGGTCTAGTGGCATATATGCTGTTTAAACTACCTTCTCTGAATGTGATTTTGTGAATTTATTTCTGAATGATAATGAAATTTATTTCTTTTTATCTTTTTCCTTTTTCATAGAACTTGTATTTTCTGAACATAGAAGAACTGTAAATCGCATAAAATTTCACCCAGTGGAAACATCTCTTCTTTTGAGTGCTGGTCAAGATGGAGCCATGAAATGTTTTGTAAGTGAAATTGCCAGTCAGTTATTGCTTTATCATAAATGTTAGATTTTTTGTTTTGGTTTTTATAATATTTAACTTTGTTTCAACAGGATGTAAGAAAGCAGAGCATTGCTTTTACTTGTCATGGTAATTCAGATATAATAAGGGATGTAGAGGTAATTATAAATACTATGCATGCTTTTATGCACGCTCTTATGCTTGAAAAATTGCATGTTTATATGAGAAGACAGAGACCTATAGTACCTACTGCTAGCAAGAAAACAAGGACAGAACATGGACTTTTTGTACCTTCTTGGTTGCCTTTTAATGTACCAAGAGTTTCCAACAGAGCCATGATAAAAAAAGTGCATTAATGCATTTGTAATGATACCTGATTTTAATCAATGTAATCCAGTTATAGTTTGTAAGAGATATTGTATTACAATGTCTTATTCTAATATCATAAGACAAGAGATCAGTAGGATCAGTAGCTTGTAAGAGTCAGTCTTGGAGAACTGAATAAAGACCATTACATATTTCAATACCTGTGTACAATTATATAACAATATCCTTTGGATTTCAGTTCAGTCCATTTGATGGAAAGCTGTTTACAGCAGCTTGTGAAACTGGCAATGTTCAGGTGAATAAGAAGAATTCTCTTATTTTACTCAATTTATGTCTTGTTCACAGGAAACCAAAGATTATAATTTTGTTTTAATGCTTTATTTTAGATGTGGGATATGCGTCGTACAGATATGTTCTACCATCAGTTTATGGCTCATAATGGACCAATATTTTCTATAGACTGGCACCCTGAGGAACGGAACTGGATAGCAACTGGTGGTAGAGATAAGTTTGTGAAGGCAAGTGGGAATGATTATATGAAATATGTCCATCCAGCATTGCTTACTGCATATGTCCACATAACTGTATTCTCCACATTATTATATGGCAAGGTAATTTCATGCACTCTCATTGGCCAATTTGCAGTCCATAACTTACGGTACGGACCACCAACCTTATTTTTGTGTTTACCTTGCCATATCATAAACTTCTTATCAATCTTGCTTGCTTGGTCTACATGCTTGGGCCATATGGCAGTGGAAAAAACTCAGTATGTCCCTCATGCTAGGTTAATAACAGGTATTTAAAAACTATTCTTCTCCTCTTACAATCTGTATATCAGATTCTACCCTCTTTATCTGCAAGTTTCTATCCAGTATCCCCTTTCCACCATCAAAATGACACCCACTAGCTTTTACTTATTGATCAGACTGTGATATTTTATCCATTACTCTGTTCAGACTCTGTCATTTTGACCCAATAAAATTTATCCAGCAAACCTCTCTCAATGTATGACCTCCTGGTGATGCCCTCCAGTCTATAACCATAGAAACTGACTTTACATGTACTTATATGCATTTAACTAATGATGCATTTTCTTGGTGCAAAATAAGGTTTGGGATGTCCAGTACAAGGCAACATCTTTATTCAATGATGGAATACATGGAATACAAGCTATAACATCTGTTGGTCGAGTGAAGTGGAGACCTCAAAGAAAGTACCAGATCGCTAGGTAAAAACCTCAAAACAATATCCAGACAAAGAACTTAATAGAAAATAGAAATAAGATGAAACATTTGGTACAAATTGTACCATGGTCAAAATAGTATTGAACTAAATTTCATACTTTGTTCCAATAGTTTTTTGCTTGTCTCATTTTTTCTCAACAGCTGTTCTCTTTTAGTTGATTTTGATATTCATATATGGGATATGCGACGTCCATATATACCATATGCAACATTTAATGAACACAAGGATACTCCTACAGGTACTACTGTATATCATGAAATCATTATGTCACAGAAGAGGTAGTTTACATTACGTCGGAATATGAGTTATAAACAGTTCATGCAAGTAAAAAGCGCTCATCATTAGCGGAAGCAGAAGGAGGAAAGGTTCGGAGGTTTTTTCGCAGCCGTTATTAATATCGGTCCCGACTAGAAGAAAGGCATTGTGATTTGTTGTGTTTCTCTGCTCGCTTCAGCTTCTGCTTGAACTTAGTCATAATAAAAACTCGCAGTCAAGATTAAATAGAAGCAGCTTTTTAATTCTTTGGCTACAAGTATTTATTTGTTGCTCTCACTAGGGATAATGTGGCGGCAGACAGGCCGTGGTCGGGATCCTAGTGTGCTGTTATCATGCTCAAAGGACAGTACGTTATACCAACACGTGTTTAGTGATGCTCATCATCCTGTAGACGATGCTCCACCTGTAGCTATCTCGATCAATGTTAACGGTGATGTAAGCTATGCTATGTGTGACCAGATTACCAATATTGCAACTCAAAGTCATTCAATTAAAATGAGGTAAGTGTTCAGTGGCTTCTCTGCAGACAGAACCAGCTAGAGCGGTTTTGGAGGGAGGTTCGGTAGTGATTAAGTAGCCATCCCAAATTTAGAGGATATTTTGTGTAAGGGTCACAGTCACGGTACACAAATGACGACATCACGGTACACAAATGACGGAAACAATACCCAATCACAGCGCGCTGGGGAGTTCACAACCCATCCAATCAGAATGTGCGGATACTGCTTGGTTAGGTTCACAAAGCCGCAACTCCGCATGAAGTCATAGTGTGAAATTTCTAACACACAGTCCTGAAGCAATAGGACCCCGGCCAAGAGAATTTTAATTCTGTAGTGTTTCTGTATGTTACAGGACGTGTGCCTCTTAAGTATTCTTAAAGAAACAATGGCAGCTTTGTTGGGTGTGGGTAACAATAGGACCTAATGAGAAATCTCTTGGTCTGCGATGACGTAAGGTGTAAACGTCCTGTATCATACAAAAAAACGCTACAGAATAAAAGAAGGCTAAAAAGAGCAGCACGCATGTGTGATGTCAGTCCCCAAAACACTGTTATTGTTATTGTTAACACTCGTATCGCGAGTTAGAGTCGTCAACCGTGTTGTTCTTCATTCTGCAGCCGTGGTCTCCATATCTCAAGCCCTAGTAACAGTGTAGCATTCATGAAAAAGTTCCAAGACATCTCAGACAACTTTACGGCACGAGCGAGCAGCAGTCTCTTCGTCTATGCTAACAATACTCCTGTGGTAGGTCCCAAACTATATAACGATTCTCCACCACACCTGATTAGGCCTTACACAACAATTAGCTAAGGTAGCTCTTAGTAATATCTCAAGTACTCGAGTACTCTTTCAATTGGCCTTTTTAGCTTGGGCGTAATGTTTTTCCATTTCAGACCACGTGTCATTCCCTTGGGTATTGTTTCTTTTGTTTCTTGGTAACACTTGAGAAGATACGTTAATACAGATGACCCTTAGAGGATCTTATTCTCAAAGGGATTGACACGTAGTCTGGAAACATCGCGACCAAGCTAAAAAGGTCTATTGAGATCGAAGTTGCAGGTTTTTTAGACTCGGTTCTCCTAAGACATCACCGATGCCAATGCGCGATCTCCATTCTGGGAGTTGTAGCCACGTATCCACCTCTCACTTGTAAGTGTCCACTCAAAACCTTGTAAATGTCAGATATTGAACAATTTTGGGGTTATCGACAGCTCCCACAATGCAGAGTGCGTGTTCACATCATGAACGGTCTATTGGGTCATAAGTACTTGGTCTTTTGAAGGATTTTGGCGTCTCGGTCTTCCTACTGTAAACTTTCCATGTATAGTAACTAAAAATTGCCAAAAAAGGAGATTGAAACATGAAGATTTTCAAGAGCTTTTCTGGCCGTTTTCCAATCTGTTTACTTTCTTTCCTCCTTACAGAGGGACGACTGCTTCAAGATTCTCGCCAAAAGCTACAAACTCAGTGGTCGTCCGTTCGCTGAACTCTGTGAACACAACAGCAATGTGAGAATGAAATTTTAGCACACAACACTTTTTCCCTTGTTGCTCGTGTTCCTCGTACAATGTTATGGTGATGGTGATGTATTTATTTTAAGGCCTTAATTAATATTACTTTCAGGTAGCCAACTGTCTTTCGTTACACAAACACGCCAAGACGTGGTCCGTCCTGAACGCGCTATACAGTGACAACATGGCGTCAGTCACAGGCACCCTAGTGCCCGGTACCAAACCCGTACCAACAGGAGGTAGTGGAGGAGGTACCACGGATACACAGACAGGTATTCCATTCAATAGACTACATCCAATGTTTACCCATTTCAGACTACGTGTCATGTCTAATGAGAAAGTTTTTAAGATTACCTTTTGACTGATCTTAAATTTTAATTCAATGAAACTTTGCACCAATGCAGCTACTTCAACAACAATACCGGGTTCCACTACACAGCCAGCTGTAACCAACACAGATACGTCAACATCCCAACAAGGAACATTACAAGACCAGTCGACACTTCAAGGTTAGACATTCGTTACTTCTAGAGTTTCCTTAAAATAGAGCTACAGTAATTTCGAGCAGGTGTTTTTTATTCCTCATGGGAACAATAAAATAAGTTTGAACAACTGACTTACGAAAGGAGGTGAGCAAGCTGTTCTGGTTGATGTTAGTAATATCCAGTATTATAGTAATTTTACGCGCTCTCATTGGCCAATTTGCGGTCCATAGCTTAATTATTTTTGTGTTAACATTGCTATATAATAAACATCTTATTAACTTCACTTGCTTGGTCCGTATGTAAGTTATGAAACCTCGTTTTTTCCATTTTTTATAGCCAGCGCTCTACGCGCTTGGGCCATGAGGCAGTGGAAAAATATCGGTCCATAACTTATGGTGTGGCCATCGCGTACGGATAATAAAAAGTATATATCCCATAATTAAAACATCAAGCCCTATCTACAGCTATTTTTGTTTGAATTTGAATTTTTTGTTTCTCTCAGATGATGACGATTCTTCATCGTCCAGCAGTGAAGAAGTTCCTAAACTGATGAACATCGCTAGCGGCGGTAATCAAGGTATTAACATTGTTCTATTGTCGTACTGTTCTTCTGTTCTACACCTAATATCGCAGCTCCTATCTCTATATATCTGTACTGTATTGGGGGCGGATCCAAGGATGGTTTCTAGGGGAGGATGCTCCCGTAGTATTTGTAGTGTTTGCGAGTGAAAGGGAATTCGGACGGGCACTTTCATGTCCTTAAAAAAACTCATTATCACTAATTACTACCACGAAGTACAGCAGAGGTGCAGCTCAACGGAGTTGAAATGAAAGCATATGAAGGCGCCTCTGGCAGCCGCTATACAGTCCATGTATGATCCCAGAGCACAGCTCTAACCAGTTTGAATTAGTTAGAGTTGGTTTAAGAGGAGGGAGGAAAAATCGGAGAACAGAAAAAACCCTTGGAGTCAGAAAGAGAATCAACCAACTCAGCTCACATGATGCGACTGGGATTTGAACCCCGGACCTCAGAGGTGAGAGGCGAGCATTTTACTACAACGCCATCATGACTCCAGAGTGTACAACTCTAAAACTGTCTCCCTCTAAATCCACCAATGATGTGATCCTTATTTCTGTTGCACATCAGATTTTCTGTTCGGCGAAGACCCAGACGATGGATTCTACTTCGACGACGCAGCGACTTTAGATGGTACAGGACAAGACTGGACTCTTCCTAGTGTAGGTTATCATCGTACATATCACACTTATTGAATGCACTTTTGTATATAGCAGAGCTATTTATGCTATACCATAAATCATACCACACTATAGTTACAATGAGTTCTTGTCGTTTGTAGGAGGCATTTCAACCTCGACAAACATTCATAGAGAGGTAAGTTATTAGGCTTACTAGTTGTATAACATCTTTTCATCAGAGCCTGGCTTTCTCCTGATCAGCACTGAGGGACGCTCCTTGGTCCTGAACAGGAGGAACGCAGGCTTTTGGACGAGATTAGAATCAGTAAACTCAGTATCGTGCTACTCCGTAAACTCCTTGAAAATTCCTTGAATTTCACGTTGTCTTGAAAAACTTGGTACTTGAAAAACTCTTGAATTTTATAATTTTAGCTAAACTCCTTGAAAACTTTTTGAATTTCTGCTTTTGATTGTTACTTACAGGATTCTGAAATAGATAATCCAAAATTTTTTAAATACTCCTGGAAATATTATTTTTGGTTCTTTAAATCATACTGCTTGAATAGTCCTTGAATTTTAAGTACGAACCATGTGAAATGCGCAAATGTCACTTTATTCTTCCACAGACCAGCATCACCCAATCTTGAACAGGAACAAGAAAGACCAGAATCCCCTTCGAGGTAAACCCGTTTGTTTGATCTTAGTATGAAAAACTCCGTTCTACCATCTGATTGGTTATTTGTTCTTTCCCAAGTAACGTGGAATCGGAGTCTGCAAGTGTTTCCGTTCAGCGGTCTGCTCTAGAACAGAGTGTAAATGAAAAAGAAGTCTCTGAGGACTCGTCCCAAGCCCTAGTGAGTAGCTTCATTTAGGACCATAACTAATAGAGCAGTGTTGCTCATACTGAAATCAAACGGCATAATTTTCCTATTTTTAGTTTCTTCCAAAGTGGGATTTCACACCGTTGGTAGTCGAGGTTCTCCATCATTTTGCAGATGAGGTAAACAACAACAATAGCATACTCGGGAACCCAAACTTGAGAATTTTAGGAGCAACACAGAACAGCACTTGTTTGTTGCAAGACTTGGAATTTTGATGCACCATTCGGTTAATAATAGTTTTCTCTTCCTCTTTTTCCTTGTCATTTTTAGGGTGACGTTCAAATGTGCGCTTCACTACTCATTGTACTCGGAGATAGAATACGCTACAAGATTGATGAACAGATACAAGAGCTTTGGCTCATGTCCTACATAGGTTAGACTTATTAACTACTTTCCTTCTAGAGTGTTTTCGGCGATTCCCAAGAGGATCAAAAGACAAAGGCATGGCGGCCATGTTGGTGGTCCAGACAAAAGGACCTAATGAGAAATCTTTTGTTAAATAGCACCAACATGGCCGCAATGACGTCACGTGAACAAATAGTCAAGGCTGCAAGATTGTTTCAAAATTTATACCTTAATTAAGTGCTTTGTGTTTGACAGTGAACCAATGCATGGAAAGAAGTCAATTACGAGAACCATTTCCAGGGTTAACAGTCCTTCATTTCATTATCTTAATTCTTTCAGTGATAGTCCGAGTTATTTGTCTGTTTATTCATTTAATCATTACAAGTCATTTTTTCCAGATCTTCTTCGTAGACTTGAAATGTGGTCTGTAGCAAACGAAATCACCAAGCTATCAAGTTTAGCTGTTGTCAGTACACAAAACCAGGTAACTCGCACACAAATGAAAAATAATCATATTGTCATGAAAAATGGATTTTCAAAAGCAAAAACTGAGAAGAGACTGCCTAAAAAGAACATAAGGTGTGTTAATGTGAGCAACAAGATCGCACTACTTTCATGTCACACAACTTTGCTGCGTTGCAAGTTGTTCGTATTAATGCTTCGTGCACAACAGTTTTTTGAGCTGCACGAAGTTTTAAAGTGTATCTATAATAATAATTTATTACTTATAACGCGCAAATTAACATGCGTATATGATCAAATGCGCGTAACAATGAAATAAGAATATTTACAAATATAAAATTAAATATAAAGCATTACTGAAAATAACTAATTATAACGTATGAATTATGAAAGAAGAATATATCTAATAAAATAAATCTATTTGTTGTGCGCAGAGTGGTGATACGAGTAACATTTGCTCCGCTACTTCTAATGTTACGCAAGAAGAAGCACTATTTTGTTGCCCGTATTATCTTGAATATGAAACATCATACCTTGTATTTCGCTCGATTTTCAGGCATCTACGACTGTGTACGCTTCTTGTGGCCGATGTAACAAGCCATTATCTAAATCAGGCTGGTTTTGCAAACGCTGCATGAGTCTTGTAGAGCCTTGTTCCCTGTGGTAAGTACCTTCTCAAACATTACGGCAAAATGAAAATTAATACCCAAGGGAATGACACGTGGTATGGAATAGTAAAACATTACGCCGAATGGGTCCAATAGTCCTTTCCCAAGATATGGTTGAATGAATCCTGTACTAGCCAAAGCCTCAATTTTAGTACCGTAGCAGTTTCTTCTTGGTGTTATTATGTAAATTATATATTGTTTAAACAGCAACTCTTCTTTGCTTTATTGTTTAATCATCCTGAAGTCCATTGTATCAGATAAGTACATAGCTCAGTGCACGATGGTACGTACTGAAATCGAAGCTTTGGCAAGTACAGGACTCACTTAACCATATCTTGGGAAAGGCCTATTCAAATGCTAAGACATATCTGTTGACTTGTTTTAGTCACCTATCTGTGCGCGGTTCGTATGTTTGGTGTCAGGGGTGTGGTCACGGTGGTCACTTGGCTCATATTCAAGAATGGTTCTCTAATAATATATGGTGCCCTGCAGGCTGTGGGCACATCTGTGAATTCATGTGATGTCCCCGTGACGCACGAGGTACTCGTTTTAGCACGAGGTGCGATGATCGTGACGGTACCGTGTCTGATCGACATTCCAAGTTGATATACACTGAAATTGGCCTGGCGCGCATTGGCCACTGCGCACCACCTCGTCAATCCCGTACCGTGACCGTGTCGGGTAGTCCACTACCGGCTGAAGGAGAATAGTGATTGATTGAGAGAACAAAACAAACAGCTTCGTTCTATTGTTTCGATGTCTTTTCCATTCTTTAAGCCAATCCTTCTTTTCCTTCAAACGCTTCACAACAACCCACTGTGCCCTGTATCCTGGTTTTTTACAATTATTCGAATTCTGCTCTAAGCATGTCTTGATCAGAATGTATCTCCCAAAGGACCTTTACGTACTTTGTGATCTGTGTACTTCAGTATTGTAGATGTATATAATTGGTAGTGTAAATAGCAATAGTGAAGTTTTGAAGGGCATTTACAACTTAGTTTTATTTTATGTTAGAACATTTCTAAGGAAATTAGAGATAATTGAATAGAGTTAAATCATAAGCCAATAATATATTGAATATTGAGATAAATTATTGTTCGACTAATCTTGCGATAGATTAATGCACTCACAATATGTAGGACAATAATGAGCATTTCATATATTTGCTACAGTGACTATGAAACAGTGGTTCAATGCCGAAGTTGGATTTGATTTTAGCACTAGAGCAGATGTCACATGACGGAAAAACTAGAGCACATTTCGTACGACTGTGTAAAAGTCGCGGCACGGTCCTTGCCGCGACCGTGATGTTCTCTAGAATTTTGAAGTTCCTTGCCGTGCCTTCACCTTGTCCGCGCCGTGTTCGTGCCGCGACTTTTTCACAGTCATACGAAATCTGCTCTAATGGGCGTGCCGTGGCCGTGCCGTGTCCCACTCTGATTGGACGAGCAGTAATCTCACACGCTGTGAAGCAGCGGAAACACTGTGCAACACTGCACGCAACATTGCGCGCAACAGGATTGTTGCATCTTCTGTCCTCCCCTGAAACTGGTTGCACGCAAAATTGCGCGCAACATTTCAGGAGTTGAATGGTGCTGTACTTATGCAACATCGCGATCACAACTTGACCCAAATTCAATATTTGTTGCGTGCGATGTTGCACCGTGTGTCCACGCCTTAAATGGTTTAAACGCAGTCGATGTTTCCGTACCGTGACCGTGCCTAGACATTCTGATTGGATGAATTTACTTTGTCCGGCAACCTCGATATGGAGCCTTAGGTTTTGTGTTTACTGAAAAAAATTGAAAAAATACTTTCTATGCTCTTACCGTAAGGTAGTAAATAAAGAATTGATTAACAGCATGCCTGGTTGTATAATATAATCATACTGAAGGAACATTTTCTATTTCTAACGGTTTTTATGTTAACTTCACAGCATAAATATTTCTCTATGGATTCATATATGAGTTCACTATTGGATTTTAGTTCAGAGCTACTAATTGTTTATTGCCAATCTCCACGTCATAGTGACTGAACATTTCGATCTTGCAGTTACCTTAATATATCGACTCTGGTGCTATCTCAGTTACCGTGATGAACTGACTGAATATCTTTGGTATTATCTTTGTTCATCTTCTCCACAGTCTGAGCGAGTTTCTCCCTAAATCCTTCACGTCCACAGTCTTCGCACTCACATGATGTGATCACAACGTATTGGTATACCTTTACTCTACCATCCATACACTTTAATATCGTTTTGTTGCTGTCAAATGCGACCGGCTTGCAGCATCGACACGAGCTCTTAAGATAGGAGTTAAAGGTTATATTTGGAGCAAAGCTAGACCAACATCCTCCCTGACAGGCTGTCTTTTGTACTAGCTGGTCACTTGTGCACCCATTGTTGTCTGTGTAGTTCGTAAGAGTGAAATGTAGCTTACATGGTGGAATGAAGCCTTGGGTGGGTCGAGGTGTAGTGGTTGATAATTCTATAGTTTTTGGATGGCTGGTGGCGTTTGGTTGAGAGGTTGTATTTGGTAGGTTGGTAGTATTTGGGTGGTAGGTTATGTTTGGGTGTGTCTGTGTAGTTGGAGGTGATGATGTGGTAATGTTTCCAGATATTGTTCTGTTGGGTAAAGTCATGGTAGCATTTTGGTTAACAGTAGTTCCTGGAATAGTTGAGGGAACCAGGGGCGCAGTTGTTGTGTTTCCTGCTATTGTTGTATTATTTATCTGCTGGGTTGTGGAGGTCGTTTGGTTTGTCACAGTTGTTGTAGAAGTAGGTATAGACGCTGTAGTTCCATTTTCTTCTACAGTCTTGTTACTTGTAGCTGTTGGTAGAGGAATTGTGGTGTGGTTTCTAGACGAAACAGACCTGGTCGGGGTTGTTTGCGTTGTTGTTGACGTATTTCCGCTTTCTGTAAACAAGTGAATAGAACAACAAAACAAATAACTAAACACTCCTTCTAACAGACACTCCACTTGAGGAGCTCTCCCATGACGGCACCGCACATATTTTGCACTAGAAAGGATTTGTTATGAGTTGGAAACATTATGGCAAAGTAGTCGTACTGTAATCTTGTGTAATTATACCATAACCGCAACTATAGATTATGATAAATCTCACGAAAACTCGGGGTTAAGGCGTACCGTACCGTGTAAGTGCCATCAGTCAGTACCAAAGTCTGCACGAAAGCCACTCTGGGGTAAATTTTCCCCTCCCGAGTCACATGCTGATTTTTACGGAAAATATGGACAAAACCCTCATTAAAAGGTTGTACGGGAACAAATCTAAATGAACACTTGGACAAAGACTGAGACCTCTAGCTAGCTTAGCAAAAAAAAATATTCCACCGCAACTTCACTCGCCTCGTCGTTAACTTACTTTTTAACTGACAATAGCAGCAACTGTTCGGGGGATAAATCATCTCTTGTCCCTGAAAGTATAAGAAAACAAGAGTTGCTTTTATCTTCAGATTTGATTACGTGCTATCCACACAAATCACATGGTTATTCAGATCCTTTTCTTTACTTGCCTTTGAACAGGTTGTTATATCACAGATTCGTCCACATTTCGATGAACCCCTCAGGCATTTACAGAGAGTACAGTTTTGCTCACGCCATGTTTCGTTGCTCTTAAATGTACCAACACAAATACGTAAATCAGTCTTTTGTATAGTTATGTATGAATCATGTGCTGCGCCATACGGCATTCAGAGTCGTCGTACTTTCGTGAGTTGAATGTGAGTCACTCTCTAGCGTTTTTACTTTCACTTCACATTTAAACGAAAGGTATTGACAAGGAGGGTCGTCAAAATGTTTTAAAATTCTCATCAGTTTGCCCGCCCCCCCCAAAAAAAAAAAAAAAAACCATTTTGTGGACGCTCCCTAAACTTAGTCTTGTGGCCAAACCAATGCTTTATTTCCTGTAGCTCGGGCAATAGTTGAATCGATGGCTTTTAGAATTACCATTATGCAAAGAGAGTATCATCGACTGAACAATAACAACAACCAACCTTTCTCATAATATCATTACGAATGCAGTAACATTCTTCTATTGGGACACAAGTAGAACCGTTATAATAAGTACCACCACGACACTGACATCCGGGAATGCACCTGCTGGGGTCACATTGCATCCTGGGATTAGCACACGTGACATTACAAGAACACTTTGAGTAAACCATGTTTACTGGACAGGCTGAAAGAAAGAGTGAAAGATTGAATATCATTCCTACGTCATTCGTTTTGTCAAGGAACTTTCCTCGATATGTATATGACTGTTATAGAATATGTATATGACTGTTATAGAATATGTACATGACTGTTATAGAATATGTACATGACTGTTATAGAATATGTACATGACTGTTATAGAATATGTACATGACTGTTATAGAATATGTATATGACTGTTATAGAATATGTATATGACTGTTATAGAATATGTACATGACTGTTATAGAATATGTACATGACTGTTATAGAATATGTACATGACTGTTATAGAATAGACCAAATTCACTTGAGCGTAATATTTTCACATTTCAGATCCCGTGTCATTTCCTTGAGAATGCGATTGTTTGTTTGAGGCTTATCCATGTAAACGTATTTTCTCAAGCTCTACCGAGAAACAAAGAAACAATACCCAAGGGAATGACACGTGGTCTGAAATGGGAAAACAAATACACCCAAATGGATTTGGTCCCGCATTCTCTGTACACGTACGTTTTGGTGTTACTGTGAAAAATCACGGAACGCGGAACGGTCACGGTACAAAATAAAAGAAATCCGATAGGCCAATTAATCATAGCACGAGAACAATGCTCAGTTGGCACGGCACGGTCACTTCTATACCGTATGTTGCCATTTCAATTTCACAGTCATACAAAATCTGCTTTATCACCGATCACTCACTTTTTTTCCTCTGACAATGACAACACTGTCCTGGTTTGTCTATCAGTTCGCTGCCCTTAAAAACAAGAATGGAACATACCATAACCAAAATGAATTTTGTTTTCGCATGTGATGTCAGTGTGACGGACGCCATGTTGGAGGATATCTTTAAAAGATGCAACAAAAGCCACATCTTTAGTTCTGCACCCGCTTTCTTTCCAAAGCAATCTGACATGGAAGACCTGAAAATACTTTTGCTTTTCTAATTAGGATTAAATTTTGAAAATTAAATAACTGATCGCCTTTCTAGACAATATACAAGCCTCAAAATTTCCCATTCTTGTTATTCTAAGGTTAATTAATTCTACAGCTCGTACTCCCAACATTCATAATAGGCGATAGAGCAATGGGCTCCTCGCCAGTCTAGTGTGTCCTTACCTGAGGGCAGTTTTCAATGTTACAGCTTTCCACACACTCTAGTCTGTCCTGCCTGCATAAACATGCTGAACAACTGCCATTATTGAATGATTCACCACCCTGGAATAAATAGAACATTGATAAGCATTAGATGAATCCATGATCCTTGTATACTCCCTACAAAATTTCAATCAGAGTAGAGGAAGGGCTCAGGACAAAAGACTTCTCTCTTGAGAATGGGACACTCCCAGTTTGAAGCAAATAAATTGCCACTGTTCTAAAACTCCCAGCCTATGGAAGCAGGAATGCTCTCATACAGAGGCGCCTCCCATTAAGCACTGCATGTGGTTTGTGGAAGGAGCATTTGTTGAGGTAAGTTGACAGTGACCCTCCAACAAATAAAAATTCTTGCGACGTCCCTGACTAGCGCAGAGATTAGGAGGGTCTACTCCGGATATTTCTCTTCCTTCCGTAAGCCTTCTAAATTAGTTAATAGGCTTTTCCCAAGATGTGGTTGAGTGAGTCCTGTACTTGCCAAAGCCTCGATTTCAGTACGTACCATCGTGCACTGAGTTATGTACTTATATGATACAATGGACTTCGTGATGATTAAACAATAAAGCAAAGAAGAGTTGCTGATTAAACAATATATAATTTACATAATAACACCAAGAAGAAACTGCTACGGTAATGAAATTGAGGCTTTGGCAAGTACAGGACTCATTCAACCATAACTTGGGAAAGGCCTATTAAACGTTTGTTTGGAACGAATCCTTTCGCATTCAGCAATGCAATTCTGCCAAAAAGCAACCACAAATAAATGCATACTACACTACCTCCCCCTGACTTTCTTTTTCTTGGGATTCTTATCAGAACTGTGCCTTACCTTATAAAATCTCCCATCAAAGAAGCAAGGACATTCTTTAGTTGGGACGACACAACGGTTCTTGAATGATGCATAACCCGCGGGACACTCGCAACCAGGTCGACAGTTCCGTGCCCCACAGGGTGTACCGTTAGCGTAGTTTGTAGCCATGTCTTCACATGTAGGTGAACACGAACAGTTACTCCACTGGCAGAGGGTTGCTGTGATAGTTAAAAATTTGAAACGATATACCATAAGAAATGTTGGGGGAAAATTGAATAGATCTTAATTGAAACTCAAAAAAATAGAGATTACCATTTGTAGATTTAGTAGGTTGTGCTGTTGGGATAGCAGCGCTTGTTGAGGTAGTATTAATCTTGGTCACGTTAGATTGCGTGACAGGCTGGCGAGTACTAGTATCTGTAGTTGTAGTTGTAGTGCCTCGCTCCGTCATGTTGAGTTTTGTGACATTTTTCAACATGCCTTTCGTAGTTGGAACAACTGGGACGTTTTCTGTCACTTTATTGGTGGTAGTGGGTCGTGTACCTGTCGTGACGCTTTTCGTCACGCCCGGCTTTGTCACGGGGATGGTTGACGGCTTAGTTTTCTCTTTGGTATCAACGATAGTAGTGGGCGTGGTTTTTGCAGTTACTAAAAACACAAGAAACAAAAAAGATCTTAACAGGAGCTGAACGATTGATTCGAAGGAATCTATGCCAAAAGCTTTAATTAAAGAATATATGCAAGCCATTCAAAAATGTTGTTAACAACCATATGTAAACGTCATCCACAGGACATTTTAATGTTATCTAATGTCTTACTTGGTTTAATGGGGAAGCACTTGCAACATCTGTGGGGATGATGAATGCGCACAGCACGATAACCCTGGGGGAAAAAACAATAGAATTTTCAGTTTTTTTCGAAATTTAAATCAGAATGAACCAAATCCACTGGGCATATTTGTTTTCCCATTTCAGATCACGTGTCATTCCCTTGGGTATTGTTTCTTTGTTTCTTGGTAGCACTTGAGAAGATACATTAATATGGATGAGCCTTAAACAAAGAATCTTATTCTCAAGGGATTGACACGTGGTCTGAAATGGGAAAACTTTACGCCCAAGTGGATTTGGTCTATTGAGTTAGCTTTATAAACAATAAGAGAACAGAGGCGGCGTATCCAATATAGTTGTATGGGTACACACACTGGGGTTTCTCTCGGAGTTGAAATGGCGCAGGAATAAACGGCAATACTCACTTGTGGACAGGTAGTGTCACACACTCTAAAGCACTGCACTGAAACATCTGCCAGAGTGTATGGAGTACGTTCACAACGACATTCCACGCAACGATGTTCGCTGAATCCACTGATCTTCGTGTGAATCTGAAGCCGAACCAACTAACATCAATCAATTATTGATCGGTCGCGCGGTGTTGGAGCCGAAATCTCCAGCTGACCCGTGAATGCTTCGCCCTGCCATACTGCGCTTCAGCATCACGTCTGAAGGTATGGTCCTAAACTGATTAACTATTTATTAAAACGAGAAAAAGTCCAGCAAAAAATTCTACCACAGGTTTCTTTATAAATAGGCGCTTTTTACGGACAAAATTGGGCCTTGCTTTTTGGAGTCGGCACTTTATTCGAAACCATATCACTGTATTATTAGAAATTTCATCTTGTTCTCCGAAAGTTAAAAACATTTCCCCCCTTACCTACCCTGTAGGAGACCCCATTGTGATTACACGGAGGTAGGCATGGATCAGGCATGGGCAGTATACAGTGACTACCGTTCTTGTAACTGTCGCTTCTACACAAGCAGTCCTCCAGTGGACATATCGACTTCTGACAAGAAACCTTCATATTGCAGTCAACAAGGCAAAAACAATCTTGTGGACAATCTGGCACAGGAATGACATGAATGGAGCTTTAGTAACTCATCGCACAGGGAACTATGGGCTAGATTTAAGGAACAGCTTTTGTATTATCATCGCAGGGAGCTGACGTCATCCGTTGATCAATAACTACGGGACTTAGAGCACTCCAGGCGTCTGGGATGTTGGCTTCCGTCAATCAAAATAATTACTAACTCAGGGTGTTGAATAGTTCTGCAGTCGGCGCTCGTTGTCTGGGTAGTGTAATTTTGAAAATGGGTGAAAGTGGTTCAAAATGGAATATCAAAATCTATTCACATTTAGGGTCGATATCATGTGATAAAGCCGTGATTTAAGACCATATCAGTGAAATGATGCGATATCACTTCACGGGAAACTGTCCAATGATATTTTGAACAATAAAATATTTTTATGTGTTATTTACGTGTCATAAACAAATTATAACATTATCTCTTCCGTCTCGAAGGGATCACCACCTTATCGTGGTGGGGTGGGTTGCAAGTCACCTTGACCCCTAGAGCTATGTAGCTGGAGTCTTGTACTCCTGGTAGGGATCTGTACACTTATGCCGAACAGGATGAAGGGTAGGGACCAGACTAAGAGTGATCCCCTGGTCCTCCGGGTTTGGGGTTGGGCTGAGGACTGATAATCCTCTCCCGTTAAGCTGCAGAAACCAGAAGCAAGCCCCTATGCGCCACGAGGCAGATAGGTAACAAGACATGATCCCTTAACAAGTAATAATCTTTATATAAATAACTTACATTTAGGAGAAGTTGCGGTGGTGTGGGCTGTTGGCCATTTTGGTTTCATGGTAGCAACAGGTGTTTGTTTGATATTTTTCTTGGTTGTCTGTTTAAAGGTGGTTTGTATTTTTTTTGTTGTTGTTGATTTTTCGGGAGTGTGGGTTGTTGCAATCTTTGTTGTTGTTTGTGTAGATGTTGATGTACTTGTAGCTGTTGTAGCTGTTGTTACTGTAGGTACTGTGGTCGAAATGATATTTTGTTGTCCTTTAGTAATCGTGGGTTCTGTAGTCGGACATTCCTCTTCATCCTCGCCGTCAGGACAATCAACAAACATATCACAAACATGTTCCTTTCTTATACACTTCCCGCTCTTTTTGCACTGCCATTCTGTGTCGT
Organism: Stichodactyla helianthus; assembly: GCA_015163945.2. NCBI lineage: Eukaryota > Metazoa > Cnidaria > Anthozoa > Actiniaria > Stichodactylidae > Stichodactyla > Stichodactyla helianthus. Next base: position 10,810 of record WUAP02032230.1, on the reverse strand, counting down.
TTTTGCAAGGACATTTTTCCTCGTCTTCTCCCCAGGAACAGTCTTTGTAAAAGTCGCAGCGGTAACCCTGTGGAATGCATGAACCGTCTTTGCATGTAAATCCTTGGCACGAGTTATTCGCTGTGGTCACGTGCGTTGGACAGTTTTGATTTTCATCTTCACCTTCGCTGCAATCTGATACACCATCGCATAGAAACCTACACACGTAGAATAACCAATCAAAAATCAGAATTGGCAATGTGTATCAAAGCTAACAAAGCATGATGATAACACTCGAAGATCAAATGTAATATCTTTCCATTTCCATTATATTCTATTGTCAAGACATTCTCATTTTCATTAAAAATGTAAAAGAAGAAATTGGTAGGTGAACTTTTATTGGAAGCCAAAAGGCACAAGTGCTCATTCTCCCATCATGCTTTGGACCAGAAAATCCAGCTCGTGTCCCTTGCTTATAGATCTTTCTCATGAGTTGGCCCTGTTGACTAAAACAATAATTTGCCCGGCAATCCTCGCATTCAAGCACTTCAGAACGAGTTTATTCGGGCATAAACAACGTTTTTATTCTCATGGGAATAAACATGGCTGCTGCGTGAGAAAGGTCTATTGATAGCACTTTTGTATTGTTTAGTACTCCACAGAGGGAACACCTGATATGCTAACTGTGCCATTACTAGAGTCTAGTGACACAGAAGGACACTCACTTATAAGGTATACACAATCCATTCCCGCACGTGAATTCTATACAGGTAAGGTTAACACAAGAGGTTTCATCTGATCTGTCACCGCAGTCATCATCACCATCACAGACAAGGTTACGATCAATGCACTTTCCACTGGTACAGTGAAACTGGGTAGACGTGCAGCTGATGTTACAACGTTCATCAGACCAATCCCCACAGTCATTATCGCTGTCACAGACCCAGCGGTATGGAATACACTTGACATTATCACACCTGAAGAAGAAACGAGACTCTCTGTTCACTGGTTTCTTGTTCTCGACCTTGAGGGGCATTTTGCATAAATACAATAGCTTGTTATCTTTCACTGCATATGAAAACTACAGACCAGTTCCAAGTTCTCGAAAATGATGCATGAAAGCGGGGCTTCGTGCGAAATCACGCTTGGTGGTGTGAAACGACTGACATTTCTTTGACTTTTTCTGTTGCTTAAAAGTTATTATTATGAGTGAACTGCGAACAAGTCATAGAGAAAAGAGTGACAACAGAACAAGTCAATCGTTTCACGCCACAAAGTGTGATTTCGCACGAGCCTCGCCTTCATGCATCATTTTCCAGAACTCGGAAGTGGCCTATTGCGTTCCTGCAAAATGCCCCCTGAAACAAAATGCTTTGAGTTAAGAAAGCAGCAAATTGGCGAACTCTTTAACAAGAAAACAACACATATGTTCGCCATATTGATCATATTGAATATATGTCTGGCTACAGATTACAATAACCATAACGTACAAGATATCCGCCTATTGACTACTGGCTTATCACATATTTGAAAACAAAAACAAAAACATGATAAAAACGCATGTCACGTGAACTCCCACGTGTCTGGGCTCATTTTCAATTTAACTTCATTTTACTTTTTTAAATAAAAGGCCAAAAAACACCTCAACAGTTCGTGGGGAGTTCGTCCGGACCCCACAGCCTACGAGCTTGAATCATCATATCGGTAAAACAATGCGCCAAATCGGTTTGGAATTTTCAACCAAATAGCAATTTTTAATAAAAATTTGTTTAGTATAAAAAGCGAAAGGACCCTCTTCACTGAATTGAAAGTAGGCACTTTTGTCTCTGACTTTAGTTGCTTTTCTCCTCAGACGGACTGTAAATCAACAGTTTTCATAAGTATGTGTACGGGTGTATTTTAATAGTACTATGAGAGCGTGTGTTCAGTTCTGTCGCGCGGTAAACACCTGTAATGCTAATACAAAGCAACTAAGTCAGATAAAAAAGTGGACTTTCAGTTTAAACATGAGATCTGACTGCTAGTTCAATATTTTTAAGATCCTCACTAGCTTCAACAAATCATCCCTAATTCCTCTATGCCAGAAACACAGGCAATACCAAATGGCAAGCATGGTCTATGACCTGTTTTAACAGGTTAAAACATCCTCCCCCCCTCCCCCTTATACGTCTCTAAAGCACATTCATCCATCGATTATACCTGAACTCTGGACAGTGTCTCGTAGTTGGTACCGCAGTAGTGGGTGATGGTGTTGGTATGTCACAGCCATAGAGTTTAATGCGCAAGCAAGGAAGGCGATTCCATTGCAGCGCGTTAATCCTGATGTAATGCGCGTTGATTGGCTCAGGAAATTTATTAATCACTGCGTTCTGTCGATCAGTATTTCCATGAAATATCTAAAAAATAGAACAATGAGCACTAGTAAGATTCAGTCCAAAACTTCTTGGGCGTAACGTTTTCTCTTTTCAGATTAGTCATTCCCTTGGGTATTATTTCTTTATTTATTGGTAATGCTTGAGAATATGTAATTAAAAGTTTCTTATTTTGTTTTTCAGGATTCCTTGGGTGACGTTAAAATATGGCTTATTTATGAAAAACGACAGTAGCCCTCCAACTGAACCATACTTGTTTTATACCCTGTTTAGGAGAGGCTCACAGTCAGGTTTTTCTTAAAATTTGAGATTACGTTGCAAAACAAAGTGATATTGAATACTGTACAAGGTATTATTAAAAGTAGAATCAACCATATCATGTATCCACACATACCATTTCCTGGCCATTTGACTTGATCTTTACCCAGTTAATCCCGTTAGTACTGTACATCACTCGATACTCCTTTACCCAGTCATCCAGCACAGGATTTCCCTGGGTTGCTATTTTAGTCACTTTGTGAAAAGAGCCCAAATCTACTTGTAAATAGGGATGGGAGTCGTTTGGATGACTGCACCAGCTTCCGCTTCCCTTGCCAATGATGTGTTTATTGTTGAGATGAGCAAGTGAGGGTTTGTAGTAGAAAGATTTTGAAGAGGACGCCGAAAAGACGAATTGTAACTTGTTGCTTGCAATATCTGTGGGGGACAATATTGGAATTATGCTCACTTGCTTGTTTGGTTGCCTTTCTGAGGATCGAGGTTTGAAATAACAATCTAAACAGGGTTTGTGATAAAAAGTGTTTCTCTGAAATTAGGAGGATGGTATTGTTTTCATTACGATCAGCAAAGGGAAAGCGCAAATCAGTTAACAGCCTAACATGCCATGTGGTGGATAACCCGGGCAATCAACTAGTGTTTGTTTATTGTATGCAGAGACCGAGTCAACTAACTAGCAGGTATCGTATGGCTGTTAAAATATGGATAAAGGATAACTTGCTAAACCATACCGTTGCCGTGACTGAATCTTCTTTCATTTTGATTGGATGATAAAAGTTCTCACGCAATCTATTCCGTACTGTGACCCTAACGGTACTTTACCATAATTTTTCAGTAATCCGTCATAATCTTTGTATCCTTGTAGCTTATGATAAAAATGACCTACTATACTAATAAGCATACCTACTTACCAAGTGGATTAGCACAAGGTGCAAGCGAACAGTTCCTCTCGTCTTCTCCATCCATACAGTCCTTTTCTCCATCACAAATCCAATGCTTTGAGATACACGTCCCATTCTTGCATCGAGTGAAGAACCCTTGACAGCCTGCAGGTAGTGGCGTGGTCTTTGTAGCATTGCGCCTTACACACTTGGGGCAACATTCAATAGTAACAACATCGAAGAGACCAGACGGACATAAACCAATAGGTGGACAGGGTTTTGGATGACACAGGACCGTGTTGTTCCAACAAACACACAGATCACAGCCGCTAGTCCAGGTAGAACGAGGCTCATAATAACTGCCATTATAAGAACAGATACAATCACTAGGTCTGGTACAGTGAGTACCGTTAAATACGATCCCATCTGGACACCGACAGCCAGGAACACAGTTGGTAGGTTGATTTGAAGAGCAGGATTGATTGATATATTGACAGGTTACCTCGCAAACCGGTTGGCATTTGGTAGGTATCTTGTTACCTTCACATGTAATTGGAGAGGTTGGTGGTTCTGTTGCCATTGTTGTCATTGTTGTTGGTATTGCTGTTGTTGTCGCTGTATTTGATGATGATGTTGCTGTCGTTTTCTGAGCAGTAGTCTTTACCGTGTTAGTGTAGTTAGCAGGTATTGTTGTCGTCGTGTTAGTTATTTTTTCGGTGCTTCTTGTAGTTGGGCAACTGACTTCATCAGAACCATCATCACAATCAGAGTTACCATCACAGACCCATTGCTTTGGTAGACACTCACAACCACTTACACATTGGAAGTTACTTCTAGAACACGAAGGACAAGTTATAACTGTTGTGCGAGTAGGTTGCTGCGTGGTGTGGGTCGTGTTTATCGTAGTGTTCGGTCCTACGGTCGTTACTAGACCCTGAGAAGTCGTAATCGTAGCTTTTGTGCCGTTTGAAACAATGGTGGGAGTCGTTTGATAAGAAGGCGTTGTTGCCTGTTCCGTTTCATTGGTACCAGGCGTGGTTACCTGTGCAGTTACGTTGGTGGCAGGCGTGGTTACCAGTGTCGTTTCATTGGTGGCAGGCGTGGTTACCAGTGTCGTTTCATTGGTGGCAGGCGTGGTTACCAGGGTCGTTTCATTGGTGGCAGGCGTGGTTACCTGTGTCGTTTCATTGGTGGCAGGCGTGGTTACCAGGGTCGCTTCATTGGTGGCAGGCGTGGTTACCAGTGTCGTTTCATTGGTGGCAGGCGTGGTTACCAGTGTCGTTTCATTCGTTGCAGGCGTGGTTACCAGTGTCGTTTCATTGGTGGCAGGCATGGTTACCTGTGCAGTTACATTGGTGGCAGGCGTGGTTACCAGGGTCGTTTCATTAGTGGTAGGCGTGGTTACCAGTGTCGTTTCATTAGTAGCAGGAGTGGTTACCTGTGTCGTGCTGGTTATATTGACCAAAGGTGTTGTAGTTCCTTCAATAGTCTCATTTAGTCCTGTACTTGTATTAGCGCTACTAGTAGGTACTTGTGTCGTATTTTTAGCGGTTTGTGTAGTCATTATAGTGGTTCTATTACTTAAAGTACTCTTCGTCCGGTGTGGCTGAGTTGGTTTCATTTGTCCATCCTTGCCTGGTGTACTCTCTGTTACAGTACCAACATATATGCTCTTGGTGGTTGTTGGAAGCTCCGTGGTTTGATTTACCTCTTTAGTTGTTAATACTGTTGTTGTCGATGTCGTTGAAATATTTGTAACCGGTTTTACAATTGTCTGCTCTGTTGTCATGGATACACTAGGCACATAAGTTATTGCTGACTTAGTGGTTTTGAATGTTGACGAACTAATCGCTGTTAGTGGTGGTGCTGCTGTGGTTGCTTCTGTTGTTGTTCTTGCTGCTGTTGTTGTCGTTGTTACTGTTGTTGCTGCTGCTGTTGTTGTTATTATTGTTGTTGGTGATGTTGGAGCGCAGGTTGGTCCACTACAAGACACTAAACAACCTCTCTCACATTTACTGTGGAAACAACAGATTTACCTTAGCAAAGAGAAGTAAAAATAAATAAAATTCCAAATGCAAAGTTTTTGAAGTTAAAAAAGGGCATTACAAAGGGTTACCATTTCTGGCAGTTCCTGATAACGATGGAACCTGATTTATGAAGAATACCATCCACTTCACAAGGACAGTCACGTGGTTTCACACATTTCCCATCATGCATTACAATCCCATTTGGACATGCGCATCCTTCAATACAGCTGAAAGGGCACGTGACTTGTGATGCAGAACACGAGGATGCGCACGTGTGTGGACAGGCGGAGACGCAGGCTTGGTACTTAGAGACAGAATTTTCTTCCTGGGGACACTGAATTGCTAAAAAGAGCAATAATGATATCATCCCCCAAATCAAAAGAGTCAGAGCGTGTTTACATCGGGCACCGGCACAAAATGCTTCTGTGTTCAGACACTGGGTGCCCAAGCATGGGCGGATTTAGGGTGGGGTCCCAAGGGGCCGCGGAGCCCTCTTATATTTTGGGATCCTTCAGACCTCTTTTCATTAGTCAGAGATTCTTCTAACGTAGAAAGTTTCCTGTCCCCCTTTCTCTGATTCCTGGATCCGGCCCTGCCAAGATATCGTTGCTCACTTTATTGCAAGTTCGGGACCATGTACTCAGGCACGCGCACGATGGCCTAATTCTGGCACGAGTACATGGGAATTTGTTCACATTAGATCACAGCGAGAATCATGCATGCTCAGACACAAGTCTTGGTTAATTGACAGTACAGTGCTATACAAGCGAGAGGTTTATAGTTAGATCCTCACTAAACATGTGCTTTGCGCGTGTGACTCAGCTGTCAGCCAGTGAATTTAAAGGTCTGGAGTTCGATCTCGATTCGCAGCAACCTCACACACTGGTTTCTGGCACTCAGTCTATCTAAACCCTTTCATACTTCAAGAACAGATTATTGAATAAGAGAGAGAAAGAGAAGGTAAAGGACGAGCCGTAAACCCAAGGTAAGCCGGACAGGAGAACCTTTGGGCTTCAAGTGCAGTTCCCTTTAATTTTATCAAGTATAATTTCTAGCTTCTTATTCACCGATAGCCAAAGAGTGTCACAAACGAAAGCACAGAGTTAGCCTCTTCACTTACGACACAACTGTTGAGTCCTCCAAGTTACTGGAACACCATGACTACTACACGCATGTGCATAGGCGGCGATCGCTGTGCACAAACACTCGCAGTCACCACCGCTGTCACAGGCACACGTGTCATAGCGGCATGCGTCATACCAGGGTCCAGGATCGACCTTTGAGGTAAAGAAAATGCAAAAATATCTTTAAATTTTAGTTATATTCATATTTTACGTCGCCTTGTCTCATGGATCAGCTCACTCACTACCGCTTATGAAAAAGTTGTCATGGCCAAGCGACGTGATAGGCAATAGGAGAAAGGTCATTCCATTAAGACCTGGGCCCTGCGCTCGGTTCGTACGGCTCGACTTCGGGCTATATACACCTATTTCAAAAATCGTTGTCGCACCCGAAGCAACAGTCAACACTCCAAGGCCGCAAAGGATTTCGGTAATTTTCTCATAAATCATGTTTGCAGTATTGGTATTTTCCAAAATATTCGGTTTAACACCTGAACTACCACTGCAGCTTGCCAGAAATATGTCACAAACGCATGCAACTACAATATGCTCTAGATGAATTAATTTTGAAAACAAATTACCGGAATCCTTTGCAGTCTTGGAGTGTTGACTGCTGCCTTCAGCTGCGACAACGATTTTTGAAATAGGTGTATATGTTCACACTATACCGGACAGCAATCGTTTCGGCACAAAAAAGGATACCGGATAGGTCTCCTGTTCACACACGGTTTTATCGGCTTAATTCCTTTTCCGAAAAGATGTCGTATTGGATAGGTTTTTGTACCGGTTCAAGTAAAGTGTGAACAGCACAATTCGGTCTGAAGCAGGAAGTCCAGGTGACTTAAGAAAACAGGAGGAGTTGATAACTAGTAAATCTAGATTCAAGATGGCCCTCCCACTCAGTCAACAAGTACATATTATTACATACTATATTGTGGCAGGGTTGAAAGATTTTCCTTCTGATGATGTTACACATCTTATGGGCCCAGGGAATTCGGTGTTTGTTAAGATCACACGGGTTAATGACAGGCACAGCGTCTGGACAGGATGTTTCCACCTTCCAGCTGTCTCCAAAGACGTTGGAACGAGCTTCTGGAAGCATTTGAGGCGTCATGAAGTCATCAGAACGATCACCATTGAAGTTGCCACATAGACCACAGGTTTTGCCTGAAATAAGTCAGGCTATATGAAATTAGTTATGACAAAAAGATAATGAAAGAAAAATGGAAGAGTGTAAAAATGAGGTCCTTGATGGAAGAGAGTGCTTAAGTTAACAATGGTTGTTATTGCAGTTGAGCCTGCATGCAATACGATATTTTTACTTTTTTTTCTCTCCGGGTTCTCCGAGTTCTCCGGTTTTTCTCCCTTCGCGAAAACCAACTTCTAAATTCTAATTTTATCTGAAACGAGGGCCGCAGGGTTTTTTCCTTTCTTTCTCTTTTTCGTTTTTCTATCGGGTCAACACAATGCTTATTGTCTCATTGCATCTCATATTGCAAGAGCCCATGAATTTGTATTTCCAGTCAATATATTATGTCTTGTACAATTTTCTTTCCTTCGAAAGACCTTCCTAGCTCTTGCGGAGAAAAATAATCAAAGAAGCGTCAGCCATTTTTTGTATCTTCTAAAATACGAATACTTTGTAAACAGGTGGGGGAAAAACTTGTATGATTTGAAATTGTATGATTTTCTTACCTCGGAACACGGGGGCAAGCGTTGCATATACTCTAGTCCCACGATCCCACATTACTGTTAAACCAATCTTCGTTTCGATAACAGTGAAGAAATGCACTTCCCGTATAGCATACCATGTGGTATAGACAGTTGCTCCTGGCAACGGCGTCACCTTTGGTTTGTTGCCTTGTTCTAATTTAATAACAGTATCCCCAAGGGTAATGGTGATTTTCTTTGTACACGTGACTCCTGAGGATCCACAGGGGACATTGAGGGCCTGTATTCTGAAGGTGCCGTTGTGTCCATCGCAAAAGTCTGACGCAAAGATGTACTCACAGGCCCCTGAGAATCTGAACCTCTTGCCGTCAAATGTGATGTAGTTCGGGTCTCCGTATGTTGTGCATGTCCCTGGACAGACGTGTTGTGAACATGACCACTGTGAACCACGACACGTGCTGACGAAAAACAACCCAGGACTCGTTAATAAAAAAAACTTTATAATATATTCAATTTGATAGGCGGAAGACCGTGCTCTATTAGAGTATGAAGCACATAGAAGCCCATGCACTTAGGAAGTGCCAAAATCAATTAAGGAGTAAAGGGGGAAAAGCTCACCTTACATTTCCTTCGTGTTTCGCCACTTCTGAGTGAAAGTAGCAATTCACCACTTTCACATCCCCATAATGCTTTGCGTTTAGTTTTGGGGGCAGAACGAGATAAAATCGTTAATATTACCATGAAGATTATGTAGAATAGCAAATATACTCAACATCTGTATGGAAAGTTTTGAATTTTTCTTTCCAGTTGCCCCCCCAAAACGCAAAGCATCATGGGGATGTGAAAGTGGTGAATTGAAGCTTTTTATTTATTAAGCAGGTATTCATAAACAAGACGTAAGGATTGAAGAAATTTTGGAGCAGAATTCCCATGACTGTTAAATACATGTGCGATGGTAATGCTGTACCGTCACTGTGATGGTTAATTCAAACATTCTGATTAAATGGGCCGACCTTTTTACTCTGGGTCTAATGTTCCCCCATTTCAGACCAGATGACATCCTCTCTTTGTTATTCTTTGTTCCAATTACATCCAAATTAAGGTATCTTGACAAACAGACACAAAACTCAAGGGAATGACCGAGTGTTGTAAAATGGGAAATACATACACCCAGTTAATAAAAAGGTCTATTTCGCGCTGTAACCGACCGATTTCTTCAATTCTGCATCGTGACCGTGACCGTGATCGTGATCGTGATCGTTACTATGAACGTGATCGTGACTGTGATCTTGATCCTGCATGTGCTGTTTGTTATGCTCCTGCTCCGCTTCTGCTTTCAACTAAGATCTTACCATTTGTTACAATCTATACGAATGGATTGTCCAGGTCTATACTGGTGACCTCCATGATGACAGAGACACTGCGAGGAGTTTATACACCGCTGGCCGTTAAACACTTGGTCTTGCGGGCACATGCAACCATGGCGACACTTGGTATCGAGGCAAGAAAGGTGAAAATTATCACAAGTTCTTTTACATTGAGCTCCACAGGTAACCCACACCTGGCCAGGTGGACAAACTACGAAATGCAAAGGCAAACCAAAGAAATCAATACAGTGCACACCGTACATCCGTGAAACAATTAATAGCTACTTAGAGCGTAATAATACAGAGATTAAGCACCATGTTTTTCCTTCCCCCAAACGGCAAACTTATGTTTCATTTGGCCACGAAAACATTTTCCTTTAAAAGACAAATGTTTCTGAGTTGGTCTTCTACTTGGATTTTTTCCCCATTTTATTTTGTCAATCCCGAAGAATTTTATGCCTCGGTCAGCTAGCGTTTCGCGTTTGCCGTAACGACATGCTTAAGCTCCCTAATATTAGCTGATAATTGAGACAATATAATGAATAAGCTAGGTTGTCGTCATACATACCCTCACAGGTCTTGTTAGCACAGTGGAACTGACCATCTCGACACTGGCTGTTAATCCAATTACATCATATTAATACATCATTCCTCAACGAATAGAGATTTCCGATTTAACGGCACAAACGCTAATTCGTCACTAATAGTACCAAGTATTCCAGCAATTAGAAAATCGATTTCTTTATAATTTGTAAATGACGAAACTAAATGTTCTTCATGCTCTGTATTTATGGTCTGCGCATGTCTAACTTTTCTAACGTCTCCCACATGGATCAAAGCTACAAAGAACAACTAGTTCTTAGAGAGAGACAGCGATTGTCACTGATCATAGCAAGTGGGTTAATCTTGTTATTAGTGGTCATGTTTATCCTGTTTACAGTTTAGTAGTTTAGTAGTTTTTCAGTTTTTAGGGGGGCGGGGCTCATGACCCCGGCGTGAACCTGGCGTCCATGTAGGACCCCCCTTGCTCACGACCACAATGCTGGCCTATTGCACTTCCCCTGGGCCACTGGTGTGAAGCTAAAACAAAAAGGGGTTAATCTTCCATGGTCTAGG
>WUAP02032120.1:0-19032 GCA_015163945.2 Stichodactyla helianthus | reverse complement strand
CAACAGCAACAACAGCAACAGCAACAACAGCAACAGCAACAACAGCAACAGCAACAACAGCAACAGCAACAACAGCAACAACAGCAACAACAGCAACAGCGGCAACAACGGCAACAATAGCAACAACAACAACAGCAGCAACTTGCTTTTGTAACGTCAGCAGCAACAACAGCAAAGAAAAGAGACTGGAATTATCAGGTACTCATCAAACTCCTAGTGAAAAGAAGTTATGCAACAAAAGAAAAAAACATAAGATACTCACGAGATAAACCACAAATGGAGCACAGATTCCTCCTATCCGCGAAAACACAGAACAAACACCCATTCCAACATTCCTAGATAAACATAATTGGACAAAAAGATGCATAAATACTGTTATTAACCGAGCGCTAGGGCCGTACCGTAAGCTAGCGTGCGTGCCATAAAAAAAGTTCCATAACTTACGTACGGACCGAGCAAACGAGGTTAATAAGTTGTTTATTATATGGTAAGCCAAACACAAAAATATGGTTGGTGGTCCGTACCGTAATTGACCAATAAGAACGCTGCAAACTTTTTAAAACTAAAGTTTTCCAAGGCTTTATTCTGATTGGATGATGACCTGTACTTTGTGCGTGTTTTGATTGTTTTTTTTACTCAGTAGTGCAGAAGAGAGATCAATGGGCACAGCAGAAAAACGACACGGTGCTACTTGCACGATTTTTTTTTATTATTATTTAACTGGAAGTGATACACCAAAACTATAAGTCTTTCATTTGTTTCCCTGTTGCTCCAAACTTGTGACAAAGTCTTGTCGAACTAGAGTAAAGCTACTTGGAGATATTCAAGAAAATGTCAGTTTTTCTGCTGATCAAAATATATCACCTCTCCCAAAGTACAAGGCGTTATATTTCAAAATCATATTCCCCGAATTTTGGTCACATTTGATATTTTGTTCTTTGGCCCCAAAAGAGCGCGTTTACAAAATATTGAGCCTAAAAACGGATGGATGTCCTTATAATGAAAGAAAGAAAAAGTTTTTCTGCTCTGTCGAGACAACGAGTTACTAATAAAGATTTAAGGAATGATTATCCACGAAGATAAATACCTGACTACTGTTGGAAGAAGTTCGGCAGAATATACATAAATAACAGCAAACGATGCAGAGATACCAAACTTGCCAATCATGGCAAAAACAATCGTTAAGGTTCTATTAATGTCACTGGCTTCTGAAAAACAAATGATAAAACAAACAAAATAGCAAAACCATCCAATTATGTTATTAACTAGTCGCACACAGCGAAAATTATATAAAGCGTTCTCTGCTGAGCAATAATAAAGATCTAAAGTGCCATATCAACAACTTTTAAATTTAAAACCACATTACAATATGTATCATACTTCGATTTAACTGTCAAAATTTTATTGCGCAAGTTCAATTTTTCCTCACACATAGTCTTTGAAATTTTTGTAACGTCATCGTTTTGCTGGTCTTATTCATTGCTAGGCAACTTGAAACAATTTTCACCCAAAATAGCAAGCTTACCTGTTTGTACGAATAAACAGCCTATACTCGCAACTCCTGCTAGCACCATGTAATAACAAACACTCTTTCTACGCCCAATCCTGATATTAAAAGCATATCATGATTTTTAAATTAAGTGTACAAATCAAATAACTATTGCATTGAAAGTCAGTGGCCTTACAAGGTAACATACCTAAAGTGTTAGCACAAGTTTGTTGCTGCAACCATTGGGAGAAGTAAAACTCAGAGTTTGATATGTTCAGTGTTTGAGCCAGGCCACGCCATTGCGCCAATTCTGCAATAAAATGTATTCTGTCCCTCTAAAATTGCAGTGAATGGTCTACTTGACACCCAAGAAAAAGCCTTAAGGGACAGTCTCAGCTAAATTATGACCCTTTCCTGAAAATCCTGGCTCAAACACTGTATGTTACAACTTGTCTCGTAACACAATTCCAAGAAAGTTGCAAGGAAAATTGCAAGGAAAATTGCCTAGTTTATATGTAACAGCACCTGTAATGCCTTTTTGGGTTCCTTGTGAGAGAAAATTGCAATAAATATTGCCAACTAAAACTGAACTCACCAATTGATAAAACAAAAGCATGTTAGATAAGCAGGTATCTCCATTAGACTGTACAAGAAGAAGCTCATGTAAATATCACCTCCAAGGTGTTTGGTGTTCAGAGACAAACCATAGTAAACTAGAGTGTTGATAAACCTGGTAAAAAACGTTAATACATATTGCATCAGTACTACAATTGTCCTGACAGGCTCCCTATCAAATTTCTTTCTTAATAATGAAAAACTCATAAAATTTCCACAATAACCTACTATTGTTATTAGTTAACAACTGAGCTGTTTCCAAGGTAACCTATCATTTTTTGGCAGCTGAGCTGTTTCCAAGGTAACCTAATATCATTTTTTGGCAGCTGAGCTGTTTCCAAAGGTAACTTACTATTTTACTTAGGAACTGACCTGTTTCCAAGGTTACCTACCATTTTACTTACAAACTGAGCTGTTTCCAAGGTAGCCTACCATTGTACTTTGCAACTGAGCTGTTTCCAGGGTAACTTACCATTTTACTTAGTAACTGAGCTGTTTCAAAATTACCTTGGTATAGAACTAATTAGCAACTGAGTTGTTTCCATGGCTGCCAATACCTTAGGAACTGACTTCCCCTGGTAACCTGATACATCATAAGTGTTACTAACATGTTTCCATGGTTACTTACCATAAGAATATCAGAATAAATGTTGTCCTGACTATCTTTCTTGTGCAGAAGAGATCCAGACACCCATATCTGGTGCCAATATGAAATGGTCTGTTCACTTGAATAAGACTTTTAGGAATTGCAAGGCCATTTTTTAAAGCAATGTCCAGTAAAATATCCTCTGCTTCTGATACTCTTCCTCTTATCATTAGCCAGCGAGCAGATTCTGGTACATATCTAACGGTTAGAAGACAGAAGAGTCTACATGAGAAAATATCAGTATTGAGAATATCCCACAACCTGAACTAGGAGTATCCCACACTTGAACGAGGAGTATCCTGCAAACTTAATTAGGAGTATCCCACAACCTGAACTAGAAGTATCCCACAACCTGAACTAGAAGTATCCCACAACCTGAACTAGAAGTATCCCACAACCTGAACTAGGAGTATCCCACAACCTGAACTAGGAGTATCCCACAACCTGAACTAGGAGTATCCCACAACCTGAACTAGAAGTATCCCACAACCTGAACTAGAAGTATCCCACAACCTGAACTAGAAGTATCCCACAACCTGAACTAGGAGTATCCCGCAACCTGAACTAGAAGTATCCCACAACCTGAACTAGAAGTATCCCACAACCTGAACTAGGAGTATCCCGCAACCTGAACTAGCTATAGGAGTATTCCCCCAACCTAGGCTAGAAAGATCCCGCAACCTGAACTAGGAGTATCCCACAACCTGAACTAGGAGTAAACTTAAACCTGACATACTTGGTATTTCTTACTACATGATTTCACATTAACTAACCTGAAGAACAGGACAAAAACAGATGCTGGAAGTGAAAGCACAACAGATAAAGTCCTCCAATCTCTAATAAGATAAGCCACAATTGGTAAAACTAAAAGTCCTGATGTAAAAAAACACTGAGCCATTGTTCCAGCAAATCCTCTGTATGTAGGTCCAATAAGCTCTGTTGCAAGAACAAATGCCGAAAGTATCTCTCCACCAGCACACATTCCAGTAAGAAATCTCAATAAGCAATATATCTTATATGTAGGAGCAAACGAGCTAGCAAATCCAAAGGCTACGAGTCCTGAAAATGTAATGTACCAAATTTTCCGTCGTCCATATTTATCAGCAAGAGCACCAAATAGCATGGCACCTAAGAGTGTGCCCCCCATGACAATAGACTGAACAAGATCAGCTTTGAAGGCATCATCACAAGTGAGATTCCACTGAAATCATAACAAAAAGTTATTTTGGAATATGAATAAATATGACAGTAGGTTTGTTTTTAATACATCTTGAGTGAATTGATCATCATTATCTGATCACCACCACCACCATCATCATCATCATTATCTTTGTGTTTAAGCAAACAACTGAAGCTTCTAGATAGCATTAATCTAATAAAAAATACATTAACTCTAATATTCATTCCTTTTTGCAAACATGACGAAATTTTTTTTGTGTTTCTAAATAATTTTAAGAAATTTTGCTTTCTTTAATTTTGAAACCTGTATTAATAATGGTTTTTGTCTTTTTAATTTAACATAACACTTTGATTATCCCATGTTTTATGTCGTCACAAGGTAATTAAATCTAAGTTACGATATATATAATCAGCTGAGTTGAGCTCTTTGCATGAATTTATGTAATGTTTATAATACTCATGAATAATTAATGAGGCCAAGACAATAGAAAATCATAAGCGTGGAGGAGCTTGTATATCTGATACAAAATCGTCCTGATTTGCATAAACTTTAACGCTGATTTTCTCAGCCCAATAGACCCTTTCAGCTTCGTTGTTTGTTTACCCATTTCAGACCACGTGATGTCACTCTTGGGAATTAGTTCTTTCTTATGTTGATAGGTTAACATTTTCATAATAAAAGAATGATTCCCAAGAGAATGCCACGTGGTCTGAAATGGGCAATTTGCATACAAAGCTGAAAGGGTCTATTCACATGTATGTTCAAAATTTCAGTAAAACACGATCTAGCTAACCTAGATGTATCATAAGTAATATACAATATTCATGTCAATGTTGTATTGGATCTACAATCTCTCGCCTGCAGCTCGAGCTTGTATATCCGATACAACATTGCCACTCATATTGTATACATTACATATAACAAAAACATTGGCAAAATATTTTTAAAATAATCGTTGAACAAGCGCAGCATTGTCATATCATTTTTTCCTTTTTCCGTTTCTTTCTTTCTCTCTTTCTTTTTCTTTTTTTTTTTTTCTTTCTTTTTATTTTGTTGCTAGGCATTGCATCATTTACGTAGGATTAAATACATTCGACCCACTAGGCTCATTAAATAAACAAGTTCCTTCGTGCTTCGAGAGCAACGCGCGCATTAAATCCCTCTGTTCAAAGATTCTGTAAAAAGATCTCGCCAAGCAAACAAGCCTTACAAATTCAAAAAAATCGAAAAACACTTCACCCCTCGTGAAATAATCATGACTGTAAAAAGGGTTACTGCACGATCGTAATTAACATATTAGACTTAAAAAGGTCATTACAAAATCATGTCAGTCGCATTCGATCAAACGAAAATATTTTTGTTTTGTAAAATCGTACTAAAACAATACCTCAGTGACAATAGACGTGAACTTCGTCGTGTATTGTCGTTCCGAGCAGTGAGATCTATTCTTGGGACACGTGTTGTTTGTTGGCGAGTTCAGACAGATCCATTTTGGTTGAGCAGCGACGTAGACTAGTAACAGTAGTTGTATTGAAGCAGGGACGATTGAGAGACACAATAAAATATATAATCGCTTCTGATGAGGGCCAAATTCTCCGACGATCTTTAAAACGTGGTCAAATTCCATCTTCAGGGGCTAAGGATAAGGGTTCCTGAAGTGGTAGCCCCTTTTAGTGGACGCGATGAAGGATTTTTACATTCTTTTGTTGGGATTCGCGATGAGTTGTTCTTTTTTATGCAAAATCAAAACAGGTGCAATTGCTCAGCTACCGCGCCTGGGGTTACATCCGAGTAGGGATCGGAAAGGACTGGGCCTACCCCATCCCGGAAGTGGACTTTGGAAAAAGATATAATAAAAAGATGGAAGAGAAAAGGAATGGGAAAAGTGAAATAGAGACAGAGAAGAAGAAACAGAGAAAAAGTTGTAATTTTAAAAAAATAATACAAAAGTTTACACTTCATTGCTTCAAAATTTATGTACTTCAATAAGAAACAAGTTACTAGACTAGTGAACTGTTTTAATTATATAAATTCGATTTCTGCACAATACCTTGTAACAAACACACCAAACTACACAAAATCTGCACTGTAACAAGTAATATTTAATATTTAACTACATCTATATAAACAATTTTGAGATATTTTACTTGATAACAATGGAATTAGTGACTACTAATTAACAATTAGACCTAGAGCCTGAATGGGCTTTAAGTCAGTATCTTATGAAGCAAATGCCAAATGAGCTATTTGATTCATGGCCCATGTGGGTGAGAGATCTGATTTTTTAAGTATAAACAAACTAGTCAGACAGCAATTGACTAGAAATAAGCAAAACCCCTGAAAGTTAGCAAAGAACTTGTCAAAATGTGCGACAAACACCGTTGTTTTGATCTGCGTTTTGCTATTAGTGGGCAATCACAAATTAACCCATAGTAGCACAGCCAATCAGAATGCAGGATTTGTGATAGTTCCCTAATTTGTTAAACTAATGTCTACTAGACTTATAACTATTTCATGGGTTACATAAGACCACTCTATTTTGAGGAATTATTTGTGCAAAGGGGCACAATTTTTGCCTGTTTAAAACTGCAGAACTGACTCTCACAAGTTATAATGTTGCATATAACTTTATGAACATTTTTGCTTTTTTGAAGTTTTTAATAATTAATAATTTTTACATATACTTCTTGAACACAATAAAATATCTAAATGTTCCAGATCATTTTCACACCCTGACAGATGCCGACATCATTGATATTAAAGTAGCAAAGGCCAACGAACTGTAAGACAGTCAGGACAAGCCATATTGCTTTAGCTCTGGTCGGTAATTTGGGTCCCTTGTTGACATAGTCAGCCAGTATAGCATGGATCCCCCTAAAAAATTAAATTTTACATCAACACTAGTAGCTAAATTGTACTAGAAACAAACACAAAGTGGAAGTTCCTTGGAAACTTCCATTATTTATTGCTGATGCACTACACCTTTGGGAAAAGCCTCAATCTGGCCAGTACAGTTCGGCCTTTGTGCTCAGTTAATAAGAGGTGTTAACTGGCAGCCCTTACCAGTGATTATGTACAGGTATACAAACAGCAAGACCCCAATCAACTGCTGCACATGGGTAGAAGATACCAGCTGGAATGAGAGCCAGGAGAGCTACACTAAAACCTCTCTCCAGCAACCAGTGAGTGGCTGCATTAGCTGGAGCAATTTCTATTGATATAAAAATAAGAATTGGTATTTTAGATATGATATTTTTTCTTCATTAATCCTATGACTATAGACAACATACTGTGCCAACATGATAAGTTCACTGATTACTAACCTAATGCAGTCTTGTTTTTTGATGGCGTTGAGTGAATGGCTTTGGTAAGCAGAACTACAGAAAAGATAATAATTCAAAAAATCTAATTATAACAAAGATTTCTTGATTATCAATGGGTCACCATACCAGAAAACATTAAATATATTTTGAGTGGAAAACTCAAAATACATTTACTGTTACTGTATACATACACAGTATGGTATACAGTAACAATGAAATCGCTTCCCATAAGAATGTATTTTGTATTACACCTATTTTCAAAATTACGCGACCCAGACATTGAGCGGCGACTGCAAAAGTCTGGGGTTTTGTCTTCCGCCAATCACAGTTTCAACAGTCTCAGTTAGTAATTATTTTGATTGACAGAAGCCAAAATCCCAGACGTCTGGCATACTCTAGGTCACGTAATTATGAAAATAGGTGTAATGAGAATGGTATGGTACTGATCTAAAAGCACATAATGGTACGGCATGCAATAACATTGAAATGGCTTCCCATGAGAATGGTTATCGTATGAGTGGGAAACGTACAGTACTGACTTACAGCACGTACACGGTACGGTATGCAGTAACATTGAAATGGCTTCCCATGAGAATGGTTGTCCTCTGAGTGCGGAACATATGGTACTGACTTACAGCACATACACAGTATGGTATGCAGTAACACTGAAATGGCTTCCAATTGTTTGTTTGTTAATAATCCAATCACAAACTTTAGATAGGGTTACATACAACTGCTGTTCAACTAGATATTTTTTCTGTTTTGTTTTCCAATCACAATGCTTTAAAAATCCTTAAAGTGTACAATAAAATATGGATGGAAATCCTTGAAGGCCACGTTAACCTGCTTTGCAAACTCAATTTTTACGCTCTAAAATTTTGGCAAGGTTTTCAAGCTCAAAAACTTGAGTCTGCCAAACAGGCTCATAAGGCCAGATATACCACAATGGAATATTTGGTCATTTTAAAAATATATCATTAAAGAATGGTAATAAATTAAATTCCCATCTGAATTCTTTTTTTTTTTTTTTTTAATCTGAATTTTTCTTTTTTGTACTTATAATGTACAAATTCTTTACATTTGTTTCCTAATAAGCTTACTTACAATAACAAAGTATTTGGACATAAGTTAAATGTATCCCAAGATTTACATTTAATGTAGAGTAAAGTCAAACAAGTAAAGCACCGTTATATAAACTTAAGAGAGACTTTTATCGCCCAATAAAGTCATAAAAACAGATAACTGTCTAAACATGACGAACAGCACGTCTCCATTACTCACCATTGTGATTTTGAATCCTCGGTGAACCAGTCACTGAACAAGATGCTAAAACTGGCCTTACTGAATTAAAAACTACAATTATAAAAACAAAAATGTATCTTTTGCACATAAGGAGCATAAAAACACGACGTTTTTGATCAAAAAAGGTGTTAATCTTACCAAATCGTGAAGCAGTTCGACTGCAAACACGACTGCACAAAATGGCTGCCATCTTGAAAACTGAACATATACCCGGGATGGCGCGCTTTAGGGGTACACAGGAAGCCCACATTTTTGGGGCAGGATCAGTTTATTTTCAAACTTCTGCAGATGTTTTTTCATACACATAGCTCTCTCTTTGATGTTATTGGGCGTACATGCTAACCGTTTTGTGGTCGAAATTCCGAAAAAGTCTGTAAGACATTTCTTTAGCTGCTACAAGGAGAATTTGGCACTGGTCAAATGTTACCAAAAAAGGATGTTTGTGTACTCTTTTAAGTTATTATAGCAACTTTAATTATCAAGTCTTGTAATTAATGTATTGTAATGAAAAGTTCTCCTGTCTCGTAGCCACGACAACCACCGTCCTTATCTTTGGATTGTTCCTCTTCAAAAGTGACTTTTCTCATTCTTAAAGATAAACGCCTTGTTTTACTAGTTCGTGGATCCCTCGTTATTTTCAACACTGAATGAATGCGTCCTGTCCCTTCTGTTTACCATGGTTACCGCGGATTTCCTCCTCATCCAAGGATGTCTCAACACTTCTTCAAGGGTTATTCTCCTGGAGATTTCCGCTGTCAGCATTTTCTTGATCAGATCCTTGACTTCCTCGGATACTCTCAGTGGTCTTGAGGGGTAGGTGATCTCCCCTGAGAGTGTCATACGGAGAAGCTGCTTCTGATCTCGGTCGTCGAATGGGAACTGCCCCGTTACCATGGAGAAGAGGACCACACCCAGACTCCATACATCACTGCACGTGGCGTCATACGGGATACCTGTGGTTAATTTGTGGCAAGATTAAAAAGTGTTGTACAAAATATTTCAGGCTTTCCAGTTTAGAGTATTCTGCGATATTTGCTCGCTACAGAATGCCTTTTTATTATATATGGATGCCAGTGTTTTACCAAAAACTTAAACACTCGTATTTTTCTTATTTTCTCTGAGTAAAATATGAAAACATTATGTATCGCAGGTCCCGGATGTGCACTCGCGCTCACTTTTCCCGCCTTTTGGTTTCCGCTTCTTGTCGCTTTTTCTTACCGAAACAATGGCGCCTCCTCGACTTTTCGTCGAGGTTTTGGACGCCGATTTAGTTGGGTTTTCAAAAGAAAATAAAGATGAAAACACACCAAAGAAAACCGAATATGATCTTGGAATCTTCAGGGAATACCTGGCCGCGATAAACGAGCAGCGAGACATGGAAACATTACCGTTTTACGAGCTTTAATAATATTTCGCAAATTAATGTTACTTTTTATTCTTGCAAGAAACGCGGCTCTCACGATAAAATATTTCTGCGTCAACTAAATAATAACGTCATTTTATCTCCTTTCTCATGCGACAGCCATGTTGACTGAAACAATGCGTTTTGGCCCGGCCAGCCTCGCACTCAAGCACTTCATAACGAGTTTAGCCGGGCATAAACAAAGAGTTTTTTCTCATTGGAGTAAACATAGCTGCCGCATGAGAAAGATTTATAGAATTAAAAGACGAGAATAGCAGGACTAAGAGGGTGAATTTTCACCCCTACTCTACCCCTCTCCCTCAATCGCTAAGCTCTCTTGCACTCTCTAGGTGTAAATCAAAGCCAAACAAACCTTGAAGGATCTCAGGCGCGGCGTATGCATATGACCCACAGAAGGTATGGCTTCTTATACGACTTTGGCACGCGTCTTGGACTCCGCCAACGTAGCGTGCAAACCCAAAGTCAGAAATGATTGGTTCATTCTTGTCTGATAGCAGAATGTTCTCAAGTTTCAGGTCTCGATGCGCTATACCTATCAAAAAAGACAGTAGTACACACTAAGAGTTTTGTTCCAGGGGCAGGCTCCCGGGTCATTTTGTACAAATAGTACACACAAGAGAGCATGCTGCCGGAGCTTGCTGCAAGTGGTGTGGTCATGCTTGCTGATGTGAGCCAGGGGGAAAAAAGTCTGCCTCCGCCACAACCTTTCTTAAAAGAAATATTTGGTACACACGAAGGAGCAAAACGATCCTGAAGCCTGCTCTAGGAACAAAGTCCTTAGTGTGTACAGAATAAGTTGGTGATTAATTCTTCTATTTTAGGTAAAACATCTGTGCTTTTGTGGCTAAAGTAAATCTATTTTCGCACCTTTTTTGTGACAATGAAGAATCCCTTTTACAACTTTTTTAAACATAATCCTCGCTTCGTTTTCTGTAAGCCTTCCACGTTCTTGTATCAGCTTCAACATGTCACCATTGTTAGCGAGCTCCATGATAATGTAGAAGCGGCTGTCTGATTCCATAACTTCCAGCAGGCAGATGACATTCTTGTGGTCAACCTGTCGCAAGGCTTCGACTTCCCGTCGTAAAAACTTGTGAAGGTTTCGGTCGGACAGTTTTTGCTTATCGATGATCTTTACTGCTACATTTCTGTAATTGGAAATGACAAATTGGAGTGAATGAATGAATGAATGAATGAATGAATGGGTATGAATGGATGGATGGATGGATGGATGGATGGATGGATGGATGGATGGATGGATGGGGATGGATGGATGGATGGATGGATGGATGGATGGATGCCGATGGATGGATGGATGGATGGATGGATGGATGGATGGATGGATGAATGGATGGATGCCGATGGATGGATGCCGATGGATGGATGGATGGATGGATGGATGGATGGATGGATGGATGGATGGATGGATGGGATGAATGGATGGATGGATGCCGATGGATGGATGGATGGATGCCGATGGATGGAATCCCATGTATAAAAAGGTGTCTCCACGTACCTTCCATGAACATTAGAAAACGCCTCTCTTACCACTCCATATGCACCCTCACCGATGGCAGACCCGATCTCGTAACCTTGACGATACAAATATGTCGCTACATCGTCTCCCTCACAGCTAGGAACCCTGCGCAGGTCAAGAGACGGCTGACGACCAATGTTTATAAACGTTTTACCATGGTTCGAAATCTTAAAGCCCAAGACATTGTGCCATGTCAAGAAAAGATATATAAACAGGCAAATTATCCAGATGGCAAAAGCTAGAATCTCGAATACCATTACATGGTCGACTCAGCCGTCTAAAGTTTGACAGGATGACGTTATTACACCATGACGTGACGTATGCAATGAATGAAGTGACGTCATAATCGATATGAGTTACGTCAGCAATATCTAATCGATATCTTTGTTTTTATTATAATTAACTCTAATTTGAGATTCAAATAGGGATATCTCGCTTTCATTTAATTTTCTTCAATATATGCACCAATAAACATAATCCTCACCTGGGCACAACCGGGGAAATGCTAGTCTCGGTTACCCAGACCCCTCTCGGCCAACTCTTTACCGCTGAGAGGGTCTGGGAGAATTGTTAATTAAATTTTGTAATATTCAAAATGGCGTCTGACCAGATTTGGGTCAGACGATGATTGGTCAATACAACAGCGACGTTATTTTGCGTCCTTTGCAACCAATCACTGATTAATTTGTCTGATTCAAAGCGAGGCGGGCGCCATTTTGAATATTACAAAACTTAATTAACAATTCTCCCAGACCCTCTCTCAGCAGTAAAGAGTTGGTCGAGAGGGGTCTGGGTAACCGAGACTAGGGAAATGCACGACCGGGGACTGCGTGGGAATAGACCACTTCCCGAGTTCTCGAAAATGATACATGAAAGCAAGGCTTCGTGTGAAATCACGCTTGGTGGCTGAAAACAACTGACATTTCTTTGACTTTTTCTGTTGATTCAAAGTTTATTTTTACGAGTGAACTGCCAACAAGTCCTAGAGAAAAGAGTGACGACAGAACAAGTCGGTCGTTTCACGCCACAAAATGTGATTTCGCACGAAGCCTCGTCCTTATGCATCATTTTCGAGAACTCGGAAGTGGCCTATTTACCTACTATTTACTTGACGGGGGCTTATTTGAATAACTATTATGAGAGGGCAATATGCTTGGGCATATGATCAGTAACAATCCCCCAGGGTTGAGGGCATTTTCCTATTTTCACAGACGTAAAATTCCAAGTCCCCGGTCGTTCCCGGGCTGGGGAGTTGCTTTAACTGGTGCCCTATTCTCTTGCGATGTTTCATGAACATATTCTGTTTTTTTTTTTTTGTTTTTTTGTTTTTTTTTCCCTCTATATTATCACTCTTTCTTTTTCAGTATTTTGGATTCCTTTTCAAATTTAAGGGAGGGCGGGAATCCCAAAACTGCGTAGGTATCCCCGGTGAGTTATGCAACGGTATCCTTCCCATCATGCATCAAGGTATTAGATATTCCAATTTAAGATGGCGGCGAGTCTTCTTCTCAGGTATGTCGAGAAAAAATCCTTTTTTTCCAACAATATCTCTTCAAATTCATCTCTCAAGAAAGCTCATTTGATTCTTTTAAAACAACTACAGGAGCTCAGCAAGATTTTCTCCGTTTTTGCGTTCGGGTTTGACCCGAACGTCTTGTGTTTTGATGCAAAGGTGAAGTTTATACAGTTGTGACTTTGTGCACGTCTTTTCTGTGAAAAATTGCTCGTAATTTTTTCTACTTTTGACCTCATATTTTACCTCTATAAACCATGATTTTACAGGGTGACTGTTAGCACTTCTCCAAAGAAGGAAGTAACAGACAGTTTTGTAGCTAAAAACCTAAAACTTAAGCGTCCAATGTCACCACATCTTCTTATTTACAAGTAAGATATTCGTTGTATTTACCTTACTTATTTTATTTTTATTCCGATTTTTCTATTAGGGAATGATAAATGATTAAATAAGAGGTTTGTGACTATTAAGCCATCATGGATATTATCTTAATTTATTTCTTATTTTGAGTAAACAAATCATTTTTTCTTTCTTTCTTTTTTCTTTTTTTTTTT
This sequence comes from Stichodactyla helianthus, assembly GCA_015163945.2. Taxonomy (NCBI): domain Eukaryota; kingdom Metazoa; phylum Cnidaria; class Anthozoa; order Actiniaria; family Stichodactylidae; genus Stichodactyla; species Stichodactyla helianthus. Next base: position 5,450 of record WUAP02032120.1, on the reverse strand, counting down.
TAGATGGGAGTTTCATGCTCTTTTGTCAGGTTCACATCGCATGACTGGCTTCCTCATGACTATCGGTATCAATTCTTATAATAATTAACATGAGACAATAATTGTGGCATGTATCATCAACCTGAAAATGTCAGACATTTTTTATCCCTAAATCTACATTGCATATTATATTGGTTATTATTATATAGATATCAATGAAATACCAGGATTTCTCCTGTTTCTAAAACTTCGTAAACGGTGAAGATATCATTTTTATCCTTCACATGTGAGGATATCACTGTTACCATGACTACCTTTTTATCAACCAATCACAAATAGCCTTAAAATTCTTCCATGATCCTGTATATTTCATCGATATCTATAAAATAAACAGAACATTACATGGTCGCTTGGAGATACCAATTTTATCTTTTCGTGTTGAAAATCTCTCACTCGTTTGCTGTGCTTATCATCAACACTTGAAGATAAAATCCGTATCTCCACGTGCCCATGTAATACCCTCTATTTCAGCGCTTTTGAGTAGCATAAATACAAGTGACAAGTGGGATATTCCATGATGTACCACGAGAAAGCACCATATAACTATTTTATCCCAACCACAGAAACAAAAAATGTATCAGCGGCCGATCCAAGGGTGGTTCCATGGAACCCCCCTTTGTGAGATCTTGTGGAGCTAATCATCTGCTTTGCACTCAGAAGGATGAAATTGGAACCCCCCTTTTTTGAAGCCGATGGTACCAGTTTTTTTCTGCGTGGTGGCAATTTTGGAACCCCACTTCTTAAAATCCTGGATCCGCCACTGTGCAGGAATAGGAATTAAGAGTGGAATACTTCAAATATACAATGGTTTTCCTGCAATCTGATTGGCTGTATTTTCTATGATATGGGGTAAAGAGTTTTTTTTTGTATGAGTTTAAAACAAAAGGTGCTGACTTAACAACATATACACAGAACAATATGCCATTAGATTGAAATGTCTTTCCAATGTTTGCATTCAAATCACCCAATCACAAAGCATAGTTAAGGTTACAGTGGCCGCACATTTGTCGATTGTTTCCCACTCAAAATTCACTTGTAACTTACTCTTTTATCTCTTTCATTTGTCAGCCACAACAACATTTGCACTGTGTGCTCTGGGGTTACCAGAAAACTTGGAGTACTATGTGAACATAGTCAAGTCGTTCAATATCCCCAGACCAATCATCTTTACCTTCAAAACCTTGTTGGCATTCCCAGTAACATATCATGGCATCAATGGAATTAGACACTTGGTATGACTTTATGAATCTATCTTCAAATTATTCAAAACCACCCGATTAGCTCAGTTGGAAGAGTACCGGTCTTTTGTGCGGTGAGGTTGTGGGTTAAAGCCCCGACCAGACCAACACTCAGGTTCTTGAAATAACTGAGGAAAAATCCAGGTGGTAGTCGGGTGGGGTGAGTGGTGTTAAACAGGAGCCAAAAACCATTTGACAATGCAAACAACACTGAGAGGTCTTCAACCATGGGGGCAGCAGAATATGTAAACAGATGGCTCAATACATGTAGACCCCTTTAAGATTCTCATTCTGTTACTTTGGTTTTCTCATGACAAGAGATGCTTTATCTGTGTTAATGTATTGTTAACAGGCTTTCTGACTTTGCATGTGTCTTGGACAAGAAAGATCATCACTGATGTTTGTCTCATTTTACAGGCCTGGGACTTAGGTAAAGGTTTTAACTGGCCAACGCTCATCAAGACAGGTGCTGTAGTGGCAACATCTGCCGTAGCTTCTGCTATAGCACTTGCTTACTATTTTTAAGTTGCCTGATTATTAAGTGGCAGGACAGAGGCCAAAAGATGCAAGATATTGTAGAAGTGCCATGATTCTGTTCTATTGGTGTAATATTCTTTAGACTTTATTTGAGATCAGGAATCTCTTTTCTCGCTGTGATAGTGGTATTAATAAGAAATAGAACCAACTTTATCTTTTAATCTTAGAAACCAAATCACAACTTGTTCTGGAAAATATCCATACAGTAATACCCCCATATAGGGGGATTGAGCTTAGATGCTGGGGACTTTCACTAAAGAGCAGATATCTAAAACCTCAGACCTTTCATTTCCCACCCCTTGTTTTTAATCTATGCATCCCATTTCTCTCACTATCTGGGAAATTGGATCTCCTATAAGAAATATAGGTACAGCGTATGGATATTTTCTGGTACTACACAATATACCCTCCTCAGACCCTCCCCACCCCTTGGAAATATCCTATCCTTCCTTCATGGGAGGGTTCAATTGAGATTTTTTCAGTGATTATACAATCAAACAATACCATGTTTGAAGCATGTATTTTATTTGGAAATTTTGTAAAAAAACACTGTTGAAACATCCATAAAGGATAGAAATTTCTTTTGGTAATTATGTAACAGTAAGCATTGTGATATGGTATAATGTAAAATTCAAAAGTTAATAAAAAAGGCTTATTACGAGTAAACCTTTGCATCTGCTTGCAGAAAGTGAAAAACATTTAAAATATTTCCCATCCCAATTTTGTTTTGTTTTTTTTCATTCCCAGTGGCCTTAATCCCGTTTTCCCAGAGCTAAAATAGGCAATAAACCCCAGTTCCAATTTTACCTCTTGGAGGTCTTTGGAAAATGTTTCACAAGCCTGCAGAAGAAATTTGGAATACATAACTCATTGCTCAGTTATGGAAAGAAAAAGGTTCCTACAACAGACCTTTCCCAAATTCACTTGGATGATCACGAAACAGTGTTTCCAAGTCAATACTGAACTTGATTGTTTTATTTATCAAGGCCAACCTCGACTTGAAACCATTGTTTCATCCAAGTGAATTCCAGAAAGGTCTATTCTGATTCAATGCCAATCAAATTTCAAACCATTCAATACACATTGACATGTTTTACTAAGTTCGATCCCATGGAAGTTGGCTACTCTTACCTCCCTTCTACTAATAGTCCTGAAAAGTTCCATAAAGAACTCATTGGAAAAAGAAAGAAGAAAGTTGTGAATTACTTTTTTATAGACAAGTGACTGTTATGTTCCTCAGACCCTCCCTACCCCTTGGAAATTCCAATCCCCCTCAGAGGGGTATGGATGTTTTCTAAAACCGAGCATGTACTCTCCTGAGATTCTTCCAACCCCTTGAGAAATCTGATCTATCTTTGTCCAAAATAATTTAACTACATTTATCTTGCATTATATTTTACTGTTCTGATTATAGCTGCTGTTCATATTTGCATATGTTCTGAATAATATTAACAACTAAACTCAATCCCTTTTTCACTGACATAAAATTTCTTAATACTATTACTCTTTGGAGATGTTCTTTGAGCAAAATAAACAGACCGACATCTAGATGAGCTGGAATCATACTCCATGTGTGTTTTAAATAAATATCTGTATCTAACTACACTCAACCATGTCTTGCATAAATAGTTCTCGATTCCATCTTGGCTCTTCTTATTTGAGCTAAAAATTGCATGTGTAGTAGCAAGGATTAATATATGGTAATCTTTGGCATATTTCTTAATAACTTCAATGATTTTTTTCAAGTTTTCTTCTTGGTCGTTAGTGCTCTCCCCTCCTGTGCTTCTATCAATCCAATAAAATGCACTCAAGCTGTCAATCATTATGACACAAACTTCCGGCTTGGCTATAAGCATTTGCTCAAGTGACAACAAAGAAGCCAGAAGCTCAAGACTGCTGTTACACCGCAGAATGAAGAGTCGGGCCAAACACACTTTAATAAAGTCCTCAATATCCTTAGAAATGTCTTCTCTTGTCGAGGGTGAAGCATTATTAAAAACAAAGTTTCCCTCCAGGTTTGGTATTCCAGTTTTTTCATGTATTTTTCTCATGGCTCTATGTATTCGATATTCCATGACAGTAACAAGCCTCAGAAGTTGAAAGTGAAAGTCTGTATCAATAAATATCACACTAACTCCTCGTCCACCTAAATGGAAATCCTTCCAAGATTTTGGTAAAATACAATTAGCTATTAAATGTAATAGCATCTCTGTCTTTCCAGAACCCTCTGCTCCATGGAATTCAATGACATCTCCTGGTTTTATACCGTTTTGTATATCAGAGAAGAAGACATTATCTAAACCCTCCAAGGACTGCTTTGCACCAAGACGTGAAAAGAGCTGAAAGGTTTGAAAGCAATATAAGCTTAATACAATTTTTACTAAAATCATAAGAAATTTAAAATTAAAAATCAGATAGATTTTGACCACTTTATCTTTTCAGATTAAATTAAAGTTCAGATTAAATCAGCTTTTTATACTTAAGTGTGAATGCGTTTTTTGAAAAATTAAGCCTACAAGAGTCTTTTTCAGTGTGAATTATTGAAGTAAACAAAAATAAGCTTACGATAAACGTATTAAAACATTGAATACTCATCAAACGATTAGAATTTTAATTATCTAACTCTATGATTTCAGATTAAATTCTAGTTAACCAAAACCCTAAGACATAGATTTAATAACGTAAAGAAGCTTATTATTAATAAATTAATATTTTTGAGCTGTTTTTCCGAGTTTAACTCAAAGTGGCGACAAAAATTCAATTAAAAAAACGTGAAAATTAAATTTATCAAATCACTAAAAAATACGATTTGTACATGATTGAATGCAGAATACAAGTTTCTGGGTTTGGTGCAAAAGATGTAGTGATCTGGAATTTAAAAGATAATAATAATTTAATATTTCTTACCTGAGCTGCACACTCAGCTGCTGCCGCCGCCATATTGAAATGTGTTGTCCGATTGGAGAAGACCGCTGGATTACTACCTCAACCCCCCCACCCCTCCCCCCATGCTCTGCTAATTTTCATGTGACGTCATAGCGGCCAAGTTGGTTGAAAATTACTGAAGATTTTTAATGAATTTTCTTGTTATATCAACCATAATGGCGGCTGTGTCTTTTGTTATTTTATTCTCAAGGGAATGACTGCAAACACACCTATTGCTGTTGCTCTTGTTGTTATTGCTGTTCTTGTTGTTATAGTTGTTTACTGGTGTTGTTGCTGAGTGTTGTTATTGTTGCTGTTGTTGCTGTTGTTGCTGCTGTTGTTGCTGCTGCTGCTGTTGTTGTTGTTGTTGTTGTTGTTGTTGTTTTTGTTGCTGTTGTTGCTGCTGCTGTTGTTGCTGTTGCTGCTGTTGCTGCTGTTGTTGCTGTTGTTGTTGTTGTTGCTGTTGTTGTTGTTGCTGTTGCTGTTGCTAACCCAGCCCAATGGGCTTGACTAACCGTCTTGATAGCATAAGAGCGCATTTGACCACTCGTCCATCCCGTTCAGAGAATTACCATATCAATACCGGCCAAAACAATGCACCAGATAGACTAGGTTATTTTACTCTTTCAAATCCATGTGAACCGTGGTTAGAGCAAGGGGTTGGTCGTATATGGTCTGGGGGCCGGCCAGTCTCTCCCCTGATGCTTCGGC
>WUAP02032009.1:0-19034 GCA_015163945.2 Stichodactyla helianthus | reverse complement strand
AGCCATTTAATTTTTAACTTGTTATTTATATTTTCTACCTTGAAGAGGCCGTCAGTAGTGACTGATAATGAATTTGTTTGCAGCTCGTTGGGAGCACGTGTTGACGCCATGACAGCAGCTCATGCATTATGGATGGATGGATGGATGGATGGAGGGATGGAGGGATGGAGGGATGGATGGATGGATGGATGGATGGATGGATGGCTGGATGGATGGATGGGTGAAGTAAAATACACTGATAGTTAACATGATTCACCTTTTCAAAGCGTACTTTTCCCGCCTTTAATTCAATAAGAGATAAACCTTGAAGCCAGATTATTTCCACAATACCTAAAGTTTGCACCCAAAACAAGCAAATCTAACAGAAACCGTCTCATCAATGAATGGCTTTTCCTCCTCTCTTAACTTGTACCTTGAAAATAATAAATGGTTATTTCAATATGAAAAAGGAAAAAATGTCTTGTTAAGAAGGAAAAATTTCTTAATTAGCTTAAGTACGTGGTATAATGCTTCAAACAACGCCACACAGGTATCAATGAAATGATTTATATGCGCAGTGAACGAATGATCGATCGACCACTGCATTAGGAAATACTTTTATTATGTAAAGCAATTTTACTTTCAACTGTAAAAGTTAATTGTGCTGAAAATTTATGGTTTACTTTTGTCATCGCATTAATAACTTTATGATTTCGTTGGATTCTCTTTATGTTTTCGACTTGAACAAATACTTTGCTTTTTTTAATCCTCAGAAAGTAGAAAAACTTCATTATTAGATATCTCAATTTCATCTTTAAAAATCGAAGCAGAAGATGTAGCAAAGAGTAAGAAAAAACGTCGAACTTAATCAAAAAGCCCAATGAAAAGTTATAAATGATACATCCGATGGACGTATTTTTCTGAGAAGTTGCTTCCGTTTTACAGAAGCAGTTTAGAAACTCAAATAAATCGGTCCTCAAATACGGACGGCAAATTATGCAAACACAGCACGATATATCATTTTATATTTCAGAAATAAACTTTAATTTCTACTCCAAGCGCTCAAAACTAATTTGCATTACTTCATGCAAAAACTTTTCTCAAAGAATAGATATTTAATTATGGCGTATTTTAGTTTTCTTTTTTATATTTTTAATGTCTAGTGCATTCATTTGTTTACTGCGTGATCCAGGAAAGCGCTAGTTTAATTTTGAGATGTGTACCTCTGTTCAAACTCGGTGACTTGTAAGGGACAACTGTATTGACTGTAAAAAAAAAAAGAGGCTTTAAACACGTCAACCCTGTGAAGTATACCATTGTGGATATAGCAGCTTCGAGTAATTTGCTTAAGGATTTTCCTAACTTTTTTCCAACCTTTTTTTTTTTCAAAGTTGCTGTACTGAATTTCCTGAAGTTTACCAGGGAATTATTGGTCGGGTTTGATTACAGATTCAGATGATGATAACTATGTCATAATATTGCTCAAAGTGTTTGTTTGTTCTGATGATTGATGGAACATATATTAAACGAGCGAACAACCACAGATGTATCCCAAAGTCAACAACCGTTCTAGTCTTTTCCAATGGTGAACACAAAAAAGATGAAAACTGGCTCTCACAGGAGTATTATTGCCGAATAACCTAATTAGTATTCTTTTGATTCCGAACGATCCAGGACAGAGAAAGAATCTATCAAAGGTACATGTAAGGGATGGTATTTTATAGTTAACCGTTAGTTACATGCAGCCTTTGCTACACTAGTCATGTATAATTTAGATCTGCACGCGAATAGTGTTTGCTAGTATATATAATAACGTAAAAAAGCGTTCAAAAACCCATTCGAATACTGTATTTTAAGATCCTGTTAGATGGGGAAAGTTTTTTTATGTATGTAATACCTCCAAGAAACTTGTCTCGAAACGCCGTTGCACCCAAGTTTCAGATAAGAGTTTTACCGTGTAACAAGACCTTTATCTAGTTTAATTAAAGAGAGAGAGAGAGAGAGAGAGAGTAGAGAGGAATGAAAATGAAAAAGGAATTAGACAAGGAAGTTTTTTTTGGAAGGCTTAAAAGTGATGAATAAATACACAAAAATTATGTAAGTAGCATGAATAATGAAAATGGGAAAAATTGAGAATCGAAATGAATATGAAGAAAAAAGAAAGAAATCCTGACAAGATGGATGATTTCATTCTAGATTTACTGTATCATCTTTGAAGGTCCAAATATGCGCAAAAGAAGGAAAATGAAATTTCGGTCCTAAAAGAAACCAATAAAACTGGGTCTTTTTTTTAATTGTTATCAAGATATCATCTGTATATTGATTGTTTCTTTAGGATTTTCTCGTAATTCATTCAATCAGAAGATATTTCTATTCTAAAAACGAAATCAAAAAGAATAAAAAGAGACGGAGTAGAAAGAGAAAGAAAAACAGAAAGAAAGAAGAAAAAACAATCGATAAAAAAAATTAATTAATTAATTAAAAAAAAAAAAAAAAAAAAAAAAAAACCAGCGAAACCCGAGCAAGATTTAATTAATCACTTACATTTCCAGCGTTTTACTTGTGACGCGAATTTCCAAGAACAAACATTTTATATTTAGCAAGTAATTACCAAGCTATGTTCCTTTACATTTTGCCAATATTAGACACATAATACAGTAGCTTAATTTTCATGAACTGAAGGTTACAAGATCAAACGAATACCGCCTATTTCTCAACCTCTAGCTTTGCAACGGACCTTAGTTTACAAAATCGATTAAACTGGCCACACAATTCAAATATTGTAAATTTGAATACGATTTCAATCTTTTGAAGAGAAAACAAAGCTATCTTATCTCGTTTATTCCACTGTAACAAGATTTTATTGTTTCCAATTTGGATCGTCATTATTGAGTGAAAAAGGTGAAAAAACATAAAAAAAGTACTTAAGGGTCGAAAAAGATTTATTCCATTTTAGAGGACATCAAAAAAAAAAATTTCTCCCGACTAAAAAGTCCCTACCCCTCCCCCCTGCACTTTTTTAATGGTCCGTCCCTTATCCATCATTAGACCCGGAAATACGTCACGGCATTTCAATCTCTTTTTCATCATAATGATATTCGTTTCTTAAGGTCCGTTTACACGGGCAACATTTTTCACCTGCAATCAAAAATCGCGCCTGTAAACTTGAGTGCCAATTTAAGTGCGAATCGCCGCAAAATCGTACTAAATTGGAACATGATCGAAACAACGGCGCTTCATCGGCAACATGAATTTAGAAAATGATCTCACAATCGCTATTATTTTACACGAAAGATTTTGCATGGCAGCTAGAATCGCAGCGAATATCGCAGTACTTATCGCAGAAATATCGCCCCTAAATAATGACAGGCTTTTAGAAAATTCTTTTTATTTTTTATTTTTACTATAAAAATAATATATGAGGGTTGTCCAATACTCTGACAAATTTATGCATAGCATTGTATTATATTGCTATAACAGTAGTTTAACAATACATTCTAGAACAAAACAATACAATGAATTACAATACAATGCTATGCATAAATTTGTCAGAGTATTGGACAAGTATGGGGGATTGGGGGATATGAAAACGTTCTTAGAGGGGAAGAGGTTATAACGAGGTGGAGGATGGGAGGGGAAAATATTATTATTATTATTATTATTATTATTATTATTATTTCGTTTTGCCCCATTTTTATCAAATTTGAGGGGCACTTTGCATATGAACAAAATAGTTTTCATGTACAGTGAAGGAGAACAAGCTATTGTATTTATGCAAAGTGCCCCTCAAAGTCCAGAAAAAAACAGTGAATCAGAATACTCCTATTTTAAAAAGGTTGTCGTTCGGCGATATGAAGTCTGAAATTTCTGAAGTCTGAGCTGACAACCTTTTTTGAAACAGGTGTAGGGTGGCTTTTTATGAGCAAGATTCGTAATTGTACTTCCGATTCACGGATAGAACGGAGGAAGCTTAGATATCATCGGACAGATTAAGGACAATTTGTAAAATATGGTCCCTTGAACTGGACTGTTCAATCTCTTCATTGTCAATTCATTTTGAACCATTCTCAGTCCAGTCCAGTCCAATCCAGTCTTTCCCATTGTGTCCAGGATCCTGAGTTCGCGACGAGAGTGATGATAATGATTATCTTATTACAGCACCTTTTATTCTTATTGACAACACATTGAAAGTATGAAAAAGTAATAGAATGAAAAAATAATACGAGAATATATATTATGCGGAAGCATTGAAAGTGACCCAATGTTGACAGGTGTAATGGTTACAATACATTGACTATATAATTTCATCGATGTAATAAGAGGATTTCCAATACCGACTGAACAAAACAGCAAAATAAGGCACACAACGAGTAAACAGAGTCACTATCAATGTTAATTAGGCATTCTTTTTGATAAACGATTGTCGTCGCAAAAGCCCTTTCATGTTCACAGTTATTGTCATCGAGGGAATTCAAAGCTATAAACTGAAAAACTAGGTTTTATATTGTGAGTTACTAACCATATATTGGCGTATCTGGGAGAGAATCTGTTGGTAAGCAAAAGCTAACTGATTTTAAATTATAATAGTTATAATATTGGTTTTAGACTTTTTAAATGCCCCACTGAGGGTTTCAGCATGTATTAAATAGACCTCTTCCAGCAATAGACCTTCCCCGAATTCGCTTGCTGGATGATCACGAAACAATGGCTCCAAGTCGAGACTGAGAGAACTTTTATTCATCAAGGCCAAAATCGACATTGTTTCGTGATCATCCAGCGAGCGAATTCGGTAAAGGTCTATTTCCTAATGCAACTCAATTTTTAGGGCAAATAATCAAATATTTTTACATAAAAACAGTCTTCGTTGATTCTCAAGAATGTAAAAGGTTTTTTTTTTTTTTTCTTTTTCTTTGTTTTTCTTAGCTTTTCTTTTCTTTTTTCTTCTTCTTCTTCTTTTTTTTTTTTTTTAATTTCTCCAAATCAAACTGCGTTAAGAATTTCTGTAGTGGGTCGACAAAGGAGGTTTCTATTAGTGAGTGTGACAGGACACTTGCGATCACTAATCGATTTTGGGAGAAAAAATATTAATTTTTTTCTCCAGTGACGTTGGAAGATAGATTAGTAATAGTTGTAATTTGATATGAATTTTGGTATAGACGACCATTTTTAATTTCTTTACTGAATCACCGAGATAATTTCCAAAGCTACTCGTTCTGAGAGAAACGCTAAAATTAAATTTTTGAATGTACAATCAGTTTATAAAAAACCGCCCAAAATATTAACCATGTCAAATGGCAGGTGGTCTTTGACCACAAAAAAGTATCTATTGCGTGAAAGATGAAAGTCTACAGTTATTGCTTAGAATAAACAGAGTGATGGGACTTAACCCTTGATATAGTTATTAGTCTAATAGAGGTTAGTAGACACTAATATTCCATTGTTCTCTTTTGAGTACATTTGTCTATTAGACTTTAACGAGTAAACTAGTATAGGCTGCGTCTGTGTATGACAAATACAATAACCAATAAAAGGAATCCAGTGTAACACCGTAGAAAAATAAAGATACTTAACTTTACTGACGTTTCGAGCTTTCGCCCTTCGTCGGAGTAAAAGAGTAAAGTAAGGGCAAGAGTTGGTATAAATAGAAGCGGGAACGTTAATTAGCCAATCAGAAAGTGAGAGGAGAAGAGAACCAATAGCTAATATAAGAAAGAAAATCACTCATTCACATTAGGTTGTTGAGTACCTAATGAATGAAGTGCATCTCTTTAAACTTAGGTCACAACTAAGTTTGTGATTCACAACTAAAATTGTGCAGCTGAATAATTACTAAATCAATATTTTCGATCATGTTTTAGAACATTTAATAAACAGGAAGAAATATGGTAACAAGAAGAATGGAAAGCGTTAGAATAACCAGACTCTTATGGATGCTAACATTAATGGTCACCCTCATCAGCGCAAAAACTAATGGTAAAATATTGTTAGCATTACCCTCTTTAGAGCGGATTTCGTATGAGTGGGAAACGATACGGCAAATTCGTAGCCGTACCGTAGCAGTACCGTAACTGCGCGTTGTGATTGGATGATTCACCCGAAAACAATGGGAAGCCATTTCAGTGTTACAGCATACCGTACCGTGTACGTGCTGTAAGTCAGTACCATACGTTTCCCACTCATACGAAACCCGCTCTATCTTTACACTGTACATGTCATTTCTACTTCTTCTACTTCTTCTTACAACTGTACTAGTCAATCACTCTATACCACGCTAACGGCCATTAAAATATTCCCAAAACACTTGAGTTCAAAAATCAAGCTATGTATCATTCTTCGTTTGTATGTTAATTTTATCTTCAGATTCGTACAGTTGTAATTTCGATGCATCCTTCTGTAACTGGACACACGACACTAGCAAACCGTTTATTTGGACAAGAAGAAGCTTTTCCACACCAAGCTATAATACAGGGCCATCAGCAGATGTTTCTGGTAAGAACCAAGTTAGATTATTAAGGCTCAGACACACGATGGGACGTTGCCTGCGACGTTGTATGCAACGGGGAAATCGTGTTTCCACTCGTAAAAGTAGAACTCGTTTCTACTTCAGTGGCAAGTGTGGACACAGTGCTATTTGCCATGTAGCGTCGCATCGTGTGTCCGAGCCATTAGGAATAATAAAAGTTTAAACAAAAAAGTTATCTGCGTTGAGTTTTGAGATGACGAGGAATGTTTTTAGGGACTTATCATGTACCTTTATGTACCTCAAAAGGGTAGGGGTACCAAAAATTAAGGTGGGCGCGCATTTTTTACCGTCAAAGCGCGAGCAGTGATAAAGGGCTTTGACTTATTTTTCACTGGAAAGCTAATTAATACAATGATTGACAAGAATAAGTACAGTTTTGCCCTCTTGAAATACGAAAGATGTATGTTTCTTCAATCCTTTTCAGTAAATTTTCGAAGGTTACCATTGTGACTCAGCGGTTATATGCGCGCATGCTTGTGGGCTCGAAAACTTGATTTATTAGGAGCCAGTCACCTTAATCTTATATCTTCGTGATTGATTTTATCACTTCAAAGTTTTTTAATTGCCAAAGGGGGTTAAGTAGCAGGAACTTCATAAATACTTTAAAAAAATAACACGTCGTGTTTTTTGTTAATGAATTTTTTAATTACTTTAAAAAAAACTTTGATCTAGAGACCAACTTCAATACTTTTGACGTTTAGTATTTTTATAAACTTTCAATGTTGTGTTAACATTTCAGGCTCTGGGTCATATATTTACATAGAGGCGTCTTCTCCTCGAAAATATGGCGACACAGCCCGGCTTGTAAGTCCAGTTATTCGGGGACCGCACTGCATGACGTTTATGTATCATATGTTCGGTAGCACCATGGGAACTGTTGTAGTGTATGTTGAAAACAACAGCACTGTCAATCCTAAACCACTGTGGGTCAAGTCAAGAAACCAGTTAAATCAATGGAGACAAGCAAACATTTACATCGATGAAGAAGACAGCTATCAGGTAAATGTCATATAGACTAAGGGGATTAACTGTCAAATTTCTTAGTGGTATAAGTAGGAAACGGTCCGGCAAATTAACTTGTAGCTGGCCGTACCTTTGTTTGTTTGCTTTTAAAAACGACAATAAGTACAAACTCCATTGCCATGTTAAACTCAACCCATAAGAAACAAATAACTTATTTTATCATATGACCCGTACGGCCCGGCGCGCGCTCTAATAAAACCATTGGAAAAAAGTCACGTGATGAGGGCCGGACGGGTTGACGTGAGTGGGCCGGAAAAACCCATCTGGCCCTGCTCAAAAGCCGTCCGGCCCTCTTCGGTTGCGCGCGCTATTTAGATCAAGTTTAGCAGGATCTTTCAACCTTTTTTTTACGATAAAAATAGTGTCATATGATAAAATGCTTATTGACTGAGTAAGGTCGGGCCGGACGGGAGAATATTTGACTCTTGGTCATTTGTATGGACCTCGCTGCGCTCGGTCCGTACGGCATGACCTCGAGCCAAATATTCTCCCGTCTGGCCCTCCCACTCAGTCAATAAGTACATATTTTATTATTTTAGATTTTCATTGATGGAGTGAGAGGTTTAAGCTACGAGAGCGATGCAGCAATCGATCACGTTAAATTTGCTAAAGGCAAATGTCAAAACCTGAGTAAGTATGAGAATCTTAGTTATCAATTTCGGGTTTGTTGGAATGGGAGTCCGGTCCTTTTTTGGGTTCCCTGTGCTCTCGTATGGGATCTTTGTGTAGAAGGCAGCCAGAAGATGGCTGCATAAAGATATTTGGCACGTCATCGGCACGTCAACGTGTATCCATGGGAGTTAGTGCACGCTAAGTGTAACCAATCAGAGCCGCATCATATGGTAACTATGTTATGGGAACCGCCAGGCTAGATTCAAAAGTTTTCAAAGTTCCACAATTTTTTTTTGCAGCGCATCAACTGGTCCACGTTTACTTCAAAGAAGAATTCAACCAGTATAAACTCGACACAGTCCCTGCTTATGACGGCTGGGTCCACGATTTTTCATTCCTGGCCCTGCAAACCCAGAGCCACAATGACGACACACTCTACTTCATCTATCCAGACAAAAAATGCACCAATAAACCTGTTTCAAAGACATTTTCGTTAGAAAATAAGGACTGTATTCCCCTTGAATTCCTATATGCATCCAAGAACGGCAATACTGGGAGAAGTAAGATTCTGTTGCTTGATAGAATGAACGAATCGCAGGGGATTGCACTGGAGAGTTATGGGAGATGCTGTGGGGAGTCTGTCAAGGATTATTTCTACGCAAATATCACCAGTCAAGGTAATAGATAGAGAATAATACATGGGCGCGCGGAGATATGGAATTTATCTTCGAGTGTTCAATTTGATATCTCACTCGTTCGCTGCGCTCACTCGTGAGATATCAAATTCTTGGTTTGCAATTGACGTCATAGCCGCCATGTTGGAAGAATTTGACAAAAGATTTTTAATGAGTTCCTTTGTTATATCTTCCAACATGGCGGACATGCCTTTTGTTATTTTGCTCTCTTGGGAATGATTGCAAACCAAGAATTTGAACACGAGACGATAAATTCCATATCTCCAAGCGTCCATGTATTATTCTGTTTATTATATAAACTATAGTGTTTTCAAGGATTTCTACCATTGAATACTAAAAATTCGATTGGTTGATATTTTCACATGTGAAAAATATTGTATTTTTAGGTGTGCTGAGATACGACTTTTCTCAGTGGTAGAAATCCTTGTAAAACACTGTAGTTTATATAATAAAGTACTTCTCATTTCTTTCTATGTAGTAGTTTTATATTCTGTCCACATCCTGGCACCTACCAGGGTTATTTTCATTTAACGCTGTGTTACATTTGCTGGATCTACTGGAGAAGTGATTCTACTGATTTGTATGATTTTTAAGACTTATACCTTTAATTTTTTGCTGCCAAACTTTAATAAATCAGTTTTAAAAGATTAAATGAAAATGTAGGAGTACATTATGATTGAGAAGAACAAGATCGATGGAAATGGATTCAAACAGCTTTACCTCCAAATCCGCCATTTTGCCTGGCAGAGAAAATGGTGGATTGGTTGCCGCCGACGTGAAATGCACTGTGGATGACAAGAATTCTTTAACATTCAGCTCATATATTGAATTCACATTCATTTTTAGATTTATCTACGTGTCCTCCCGGATGGGCCTCCATAGGCAGCTCATGTTACCAATATATCTTTGGCAGTGTCACGTGGAACGGAGCTAGAGTGTCGTGCATTGCAAGAGGGGCCAAAGTCGCCACCCCTTCGTCGCTGTCTATGATCATCGGCTTAAGCAACTATCTAAACACATTGCAGTTTTCTAAACCAGAAGTGGCTTTCGTAGGGGCGTCGGCGAGAGTGAATCGTCACTGGGAATGGATGTCAGGTGCTAGGGTTGATCGTAGGTTTTGGGGACCTGGTCAGCCCTCTGGCGATGGCGAGTGTGGAAACTTGATCAAAGGAGAAGAGTGGGACGCCACGTGGATGGGATATGGATGGAAATTAAATGACGAACACTGTCAAGATAGTGCTCACAGTTTTGTTTGTCAAAAGAAACCTAGTAAGTTTATGGATAAGGCTGTATTCATTATGTATGGCTGAGGGGGCAGGTGAAATTATTCTATACTAAGAAAGTTTTAAGATCCTCCCTTGTTATAAGAAAAAATCATGTATCCCACAGGGTAGGCTTTAATAAAATGTTGCATCCCCCTCAAGTCCAAAAAAATTGAAATCCCCCCCCCCCATTAACTGATAAGTAAATTTTTAGATTCCCCCTGAATTTCACCTGCCCCCCAGCCATACATAATGAATGCAGCCTAACAAGCTTTTATTTCTAAGCTAAGAGGGTTTCATTTATTATGGCCTGGGAGTGGAGTTGGCAAATGTTTGGGCCTTGACTACCAAATATTTTATATCCCTCCCTCCCCCCGCCCCCCTCTATGGAGAACCCTCTACAATATTTAAGACATCAGTCATACTTTCAGCCTCACACCTCTGCAACTTAATAACCCCCTACAAGACTTCTCAAGATAACGTAAGCCCCTCAATTTTGCTGCCCCCTCTTCCCTCACGCCCTCCTAATACTTCAGAACAAAATCTGTACGATCAGCTTGGGGGTAGTGTTTTCCCATTTCAGGACGTCTCCTTCCTTGGGTTTTACTTCTTTTTATAATGGGTAACGCTCTTAAAAATTTGCATTCAATTAGATGTACCTTATTCCCAAAAGAATTGCCCACTTCTGAGATATGCTTGGCTTGTCACGCACTAAGGTTTCAGTACGAGGCTTCGTGCTAAATTGAATTGATTCTTTTCTCCTGTCATGGATCACTGATCATTATGCAAGAAGCCTCATTGAAACCTTTGTGCATGGCAAGTGAAGCATATCTCGAAAGTGGGCTACTGAAACTGGAAAACATTTGGTCATAGCTGAAAAAATGTATTCTTTGATTGACAGAAATAATAAATGGAACCTGCGACTCTGGCTGGTTTGCGATCAACCATGACTGCTATAAGATTTATGTTGGCCATGTTCCTTGGGAAAGTGCAAAAACATCATGTCAAAAACAAGGCGGTTTTCTTGCAACGCTTGATAACGAGAGAGTAATGAACGCCATGATCGCAAAGTTGGACACGATCTCTTATTTTAGAGGTTATAACGCCAAAGTGTTTGTCGGCTTAAAAATTGTTGGCTTGTTTCGATGGGTGACTGGTCAATCAATAGAAAGCAATCTATGGCAGGGAGGCACTATGGATAAGTACAGCTCCAAGATGTGTGGTGCGGTAACACCTCAAGGAAGAGTATGGAGGATGATGCAGTATGAATGTAGTTATTACCTTATTGACTACATTTGCCAGACAGAAGAACGTACGTAGGGCCATTGTGTTGCTTATTGCCGGCTTTATGTGTTGCTGCAAACATGCATTAAGAGTTCACGTTATTAAGCCATAGCTTGCGCATCAAGCGATGAAAAACACCACAGGAAAGGAGGAAGCAGTTCTGGAAGTTGGGGGTGGGAGGGACATCTTAGTAAATCCTTACCGATTCATAGTATGGGATGTTCGTCATTCTCGTAAAAAGTGTTGGGCTTCAGCCCCCCCCCCCCCCTCCCCCCACTAGCCACTTTATCTTCACGGATCTTATCAAGCGCTTGTCTCCTTAAATATCCAAGTTCACGTACACTAAGCTAAAACAGCTAAATTCAAATCCAGTATAGTGAACTTCACAATACTTTTTTGGTATTCACGTGAAACTTTTGATGTGTCTATAAGCGTGTCTACTCAAACTGGTAAACCACAATTGTCACAAACAATAGAACTTCACCAGCACTCGTTTTTGTCGACTAAAAAACAATGGTTTCAAGTCGAAGTTGAGTAGTGTAGGGCTGACTCGTTTCTTTTGTTGTTCGGTTCTTTCAGGCAATCAGGCGTACCTTAGAAAGGCACAAACCAACAGTAGTGTTTCTATTGGAAAACCATCGTTTGCTGTTGATGGAAGTTATGCGACATGTTTTCAAACAGCAAAGGTAATGAAAGATCATACGCAGATGGAAGAGAAAAAATGCTTAATTTACACTGACCGACTGACTGACTGAATGACAGAGTGACTGACTGACTGACCAACTGACTGACTGACTTACTGACAGACAGACAGTTAGACAGTTAGACAGACAAGCAGACAAACAGACAAACAGAAAACAGACTAGGGAAGCAAACAGACAAAAAAGCAAATATATAAATAACCGATATAATTGTTTAAAATAAAAATGAAGTGAACTTCGTGGAAAAAGTGGGGCAAAAATTAACTTCAGTTCCATTTGCTTGCAGGAAAATAATCCTCGGATAAAAATACAGCTTGAGAAAGAGATGTTTGTGACTAAAGTGCAGATTATTATTCGACGAAGATGTTGTTTGGAGAAGAGCACAAACCTACGAGTTCTACTTGGTAAAGAGGGACAAACACAAGCCAGGTGTACTGTATTTCAAAATGTTTTCCCAAGTACAAGTGAACTATTTGTCTGTGATGCATCTCTTAAGAGCGATTCATTGATCTTACAAGCTTCTGGCTCCAAGGCAGTCTTAACAGTATGCGAGGTTATTGTATTTGGCTCAGGTATGTGGATAGGTTAGTTCTCATTAAGGCCTAGCCAGCGTAAGTTCTTATCTTCGGATTCTGCACTAGCATGAAGTAACTAGATTTATCACTAAACTCCCCCTGGGCGTCGCAAATAACGCGCAAATTTTATATGAATATAATAAAATGCGCGGGACCGCCATCAACGTGAACATCCGAACCATGTGAAGGAACTAACCATATACAGATGTAATTACAAAGGCAGCACCTTCTCCTCAGTTATTTTAAGACCCTGAGTGTTGGTCCAGCCGGGGCTCGAACCCACAACCTCCCACACAACAGACCGATGCTCTTCCAACTGAGCTAATCGGGTGACGAGGTTACCAAGGCTCCACCATCCAGTCAGGCTACCCCCTAAAATGTATACTGGTGCGTATCTGCTACCTGGGCAGGAGGAAAGAGGCACTCTTAGAGTTAAGTGTTTTGTCTAAGAACACACGACAAGTGCAGTGGGCTAAAAAGACTCCGACTGGGTTGTTTAGAATGCCAGGAGCAGTACCGCGTAAGCATCTACCCATTTGTACACCTGGGTTAAAAGAGGTGGTTTTTCTGAGAACCCTACGTAACGGGGCATTCACTGGTCAGTGCCAGAACTTTTAACTATCTACCTCCAGCTCTCACGTCTTACCACGTCTTCCATATTAAGGGAAAGTTTACATATTTCAGATAACGTGCAAGAGTTTCAGGGTGTATTTCAAGAACTCTGGTTCGGCGTGTCTTCAGTTCGTCTATCAAGTCTGCGATTAAATCCTCGTTTCCCATTCAGGCCTGACGCTGTTGTAACGATCAAGGACTTTGATGCACCTTATGACATAGCCTTGAACTATGGACAGAGGTTATCAGCATATCTTCACGTGAGTCAAATATAAAAGCGTTTTAGGCCCAGTTCAGACGTCGAATTTTTGCCGTGCCGAATTCAATGTAAATGAGATGATAATGAGTAGAAACAAAAGATTTGACTAATTTCCATTAGATTTGACGCGGCAAAAGTTCGATGTCTGAACTGGGTTTTAAACACATCTGTGGCCGCTTTATATATATCTCAGATGAGAAATGAAGCGAATTGAGACCACCCGGGCAATTAATTAAACGATAATTGACCTTTCTCACGCGCCAGCCGTATTTCTTCCCATGAGAATAAAAGCATTTGTCTTTTGCCCGGATAAACTCGTTCTGAAGTGAATGAATACGAGGCTCGGTAGACAAAAATGTATAGTTTTTGTCAACATTGCGCAGCGTGATAAATGTGTCTAGTAATCAAAAAAATGAACGAATAAATGAATGATAGAACGAACGAACGAACGGACGGACGGACGAATGAATGAATGAATGAATGAATGGATGGATGAATGAATGAATGAATGTTAAAAGGAAAGAAGAAGAAGAATAGGAAGAAAACCCCAAAGCATCCCTTTTCCAGCGTCGACTGTTCTATTCAATTTTTAAAATCATCATCAAGAATCTATTGTTGTAAAATTCAGATAATTTTTTCTTCTTCTTGTAGGTCCCAAGAAATGGAAACTACACATTCTTCGTCGCCTGTAATAATGAATGTGAACTATCTATAAGTAAGGTTGACGCATTTACGAGGACTATAAATGAATCGTTGACAAATCAAGAGGAGGTTTCAGGGAAAGTTGTATTGAAATTCTTCTTACAGTATGCAGTTGAACACAATGAATGGAACAGGTAAATTCTGGTATCATTGGAATTTATGAGAAATAGTAAAAGCATGAAGGAATGAATAAGTGGATGGATGGATGGATGGATGGATGGACGGACGGACGGACGGACGGACGGACGGACGGACGGACGGACGGATGGATGGATGGATGGATGGGTGGGTAGATGGATGGATGGGTGGGTGAATGGGTGGATGGATGGATGGATGGACGGACGGACGGACGGACGGATGGATGGATGGATGGATGGATGGGTGGGTAGATGGATGGATGGGTGGGTAGATGGATGGATGGGTGGGTGAATGGGTGGATGGATTCATATAAATAGGACTGAGATGTATTACTTTCATAGATACCCAAGATACCAGACCACAAGTCCAGTCCCTCTGAGCAAGTGTCAGCTCTACAAGATAACATTGCTTATGAAGCAAGGTCTCGGGAAGGATTGTGCTTCTGTTGGAATGAAGCTTCCTAACGGAACATTTGAACGACCAATCCCAGCGAAGAGACTTTACTGGGTACATCCGGGTAAGTTCATCCAGTGACCATTACAAAGAATCAATAATTCAAGACTTCTACTTTGTATTTTATTTACTTTACTTTACCATTTTAGCCCAGACTACGCTTTCGGCTCTGGAGCATGCGCAATCACTGGAATTTGTGAACTCAAAATTTATAACTGTAACTAACAACTTATAATGTTACAAGTACATAACCGAAAGAATATAATTGAAAATATTCGAAAGGTTATGAAACACTCACGCGCAACACGTTTTGATGGAAAAGAAGTTTGTTATACACATAATTTGTCATCTGAGTCTCATCTGTCTCATCAAAACTTAAGGGGAAGTACTGACTTTTGGCTCAATTTCTGGGCAAACTAGTATATCCTTCTGATAACTTTTACCTTTTTCTTTGCTTTCTTTCCTTTTGCGTGATACTTTTTGATTTTGGAATTCAAACAAACATTCTTTGCTCTCAGGAATGGGGGACATACGTTTTGAATTCAAAGATAGCAAGAACAAAATCTTTGTTGAAACAGGAACTCATGGACTTAAAATAAGAGGTAAGACAAGATGTGTTCGGTTTGATATCTACAAAACTAAATGCTAGATAACTTTTTCAGATAAGAAAAACAGATTTTCAGATTTTTTGATCAATAACATCCTTTGCAATTTATTAAAGGCCCGGTTACACGGGCAATTATATTCTGGGATAGACACTGCGATTACCGCTGTGATTCTAGCTGCGATGCAAAATTGCACGTGTAATTATATAAATTACCAGCGATTGTAAGACGATTTTTCTTAAAAACATGTTCGACTTTAGTGCGATTTTGGGGCGTTTCGTTTTCGTTTACTCGCGCGATTTTTGATTGCAGATGAATCGTAGAAGAAATCGCCGTGTAAACGTGCCTTAATATAGTGTCTAAAATGCGTCGTTTCTACTTTTTTAATAGCATCATACAAATTCTGCTGTCGTGGAGTCCACTGTCCCGACTGTCCAATACGGTTGCGTTTCCATGTTCTTAATTTTACCATCACGGTCGCAGAATCTCTGGATTTGGACTGCAGAGAACATGACTTTACAACAACACTGAGTATCCTAGCACAGCCACGTGACTACTTAATGAAAGTAGGTAAAACAGTCATGAACTTTGTTTTCGTAAATAAATCACTAAGCAAAGGAAAATTGTGTGCGTTTATTTTTTAGATTAGTTATTCATTTTTGCATGGCTTGGACGAAAAAGCAGAAAATGAAGTTGTTGGTTCTCTCACTGTCTTACGTAAGTGTCCTACTTTTCCTTCCTCCCTTCCTTCCTTCCTTCCTCCCTTCCTTCCTTCCTTCCTTCCTTCCTTCCTCCCTTCCTTCCTTCCTTCCTTCCTTCCTCCCTCCCTCCTTCACTCCCTTCCTCCCTCCTTTCCTTCCTTCCTTCCTTCCTTCCTTCCTTCCACATTTCCTTCCTTCCAACCTTCCTTCCTTTCATCTTTCCTTCCTGTCTTTCTTTCTTATAACATTGATTGGCTGCATCTCCTATTTCAAGATGAAAACCTTGAACCAGCAAAAAGAATAACAACACCTTACATGACCAAGTATGAAAGAGCAAGAGTACTGGGCACTAGAGCACTCCAAATAAGGTATTATATCTTTGGTAATAGCAATACTCCATGTGATGTAAGCTGTTTTTATTCATGTACAACAACAGATTTGTTAACTGGCGAAACCAAGCAGCATGTGAAGTGCTTTTCTTAAAATGGTTGGCATGGTAACATGTTACTATTGTTGATAAACATGATTAGCCCTATACAATATTGGATATAATCATAAACAACAAGGTAATTAAAATTGCAATTTGTATTGTTATTTTTCAGTATGGGAGCACCAGTAATGGTAGAACTCGAGGGGGAAACAGATCCTCTACAGATAGCATTGAAAGAACTTAAGTATGTTTGACCGATTATGATGAAGATATATTCTCTAAATCGAGTGCATTTAAAATTTTAAATCTTGATAATGAAATTTCTCTTTTTCTTCCTAGAGCAAGAAAAATCCCAATTATTATTAGACGTTACCTTCCAGATGGCAGCCATGAAGACTGGGGTATTGATGAACTTATTGTCACAGACTAAAAAGCAAAGTACCAATGACGCACTGCTTGTTTGGTCAAATGTTGTGTTTAGTTGGCCCAATTTTAAAGTAACTAATCATTATTGATCTTATAAACATAAAGGGTTTGACACAGCTGCACTGCAAGAAAAACTTATCAAATAGGTATTCAGTAGCTAGTATGTCGTATACTGGCTATACTGGGATACTTGGTACCTAATATAGTAACACTTCCCCTGTGATAGAAAATCTCTTTTGAACAGTGAATTGACCACTTTCCAGAAATCAATTCACTTGTGAAAAAAAAAGCATTCAATTGAAGGTCTGAGCTAATTTAATTGTGTCTGAATAGCAAACCAATTCATGATTATACCACTTTTTATGGCAGGAGAGGGGGTTACAGTATGTCAAGGAACAGGTCATGTCCCTTTTTCTAATTTTTACAGATGGAAGTTCCAACATAATTTGTCATAAAAATTAATTCAAGTTTAACTCTTGGGATTGATCAATTAAGAGAGCTGATAACTGATTTCCAAACTTCTACGCTCTGTGACTGTCATACTCAGTGTTGTAGTTTAGAATTATTTTACTTAAATTTTTATTTGCTATTATATTTCTTATGGTTATGAAAGACCATTTTTTAGCTTGAGTATAATGCCTTCCTGTTTTGGAAATATTCTTTGGTTGAGTGCAACTTCTGAATTGCTAGATTTGCAGTAGATAAACAAAGATTAAAATTCAAGGGAATGACACGTCTGAAACAAAACATTATGCCTTGCTAAACAAGTCTGTTTATTCTCATGCAATTTTAATTGCTTAAAAGCATTAGCTATATGAAGTTTTCAGTCACAATAAACATTACAGATAATTTTAAGGCATTAAATTTACTGATTGACCCAGATTGTATAAATTGTAAAAAGTTCAGACATTGTTGTCTGACTGCCGTACCAAGTGTACTAACTTTTGAACAAATTATTGACTTGAATTATGATTTTGTCTCTCTAAATATAACCAAAATCTTATTTAACTCTAATTCAAAATGCCCTTGCTGTTTTTAAGGAGAAAAACTTATCAAAACATGTTGAAAATTTGTTCAAAAGTTAGTGCATTCATACAGCAGTCAGACAACGTCTGAATATTTTCGTGACTGTAACATAGCACAAATTACACCCATTATGGCTAGGCAATCGGTGAATTGGCCATGCTTTTAAATTTTCTTAGTAGAGGGTATATTTTTGTCCAGGGTGAGAAGAGGTACCTGACATTCTCCTGCCCTGTTTTTATCTTATTGTGGATTTTTCCACTTATTTCTAGCCTCTCCCCTGCTCCCACAAAAAATCCCTTCATCTGCATTATATTGCACCCAAAAACAATCTTCACAAATTCAAAAGTGCATTAACCTTTTGTTTATTAGAGATATACAAGATTCCCAGAACCTGATTATAAAGTCATGTGACTTTTTCAAATGTTGCAGTGCAAAAGCACTCTGCCACCTTCCATTACAATATACATAAAGTAAATTGGCCTTATTTTCTTGTCATTTGCTCTATGTTATGACTAAGACGATTACAACCATTTGCAAGCAACCGTGAAGTCTGACACACCAAACTAGTTTTTTATAAGTTATATCTCAGACGTTTGACACGAATAACTATCATATCAAGTTTGATGCGTGAAACTTCTGTTATGTCGCCGACAAATAACATTGAATTTTCAAGGTTTATAAGCTTTATTTTAGAAGATTCAATATATTGTACAAAGTACAATATATATTTTAAAGTAAATACAGTAATTAACAAACTAATTAGTTTGTTAGCACCATCAATAAAGTTTCTCACATCAAACTTGAAGTTTTTCACATAAAACATTCGAGATATAACTTTTAAAAAACTAGTTTGGGGTGTCACACTTCACAGTTGCTTGCAAATGGTAGTAGCACCAACAGTACAGTTAGTCTGGTGACTTTTAAACTTGCTGTTTTTACTCCTCTTGAGAACTTAAAGTGCCTATAACACATCTGACAATATTCTCAGTGTGGTTTTTACATGAGGTGAGCTGTTCTATGACCAAAAG
>WUAP02031898.1:0-19036 GCA_015163945.2 Stichodactyla helianthus | reverse complement strand
GATGTGCTGCGCCAATGAAATATGGAGTATATGCTCTCGTACGTTATAACAGAGCTTGGGTGCAACAGGTCATGGGAGTGTGATTAGTATACAGTGGAGACCCAGAATGTAATCTTATACTAAAATTCAATTTGAATAATTCATTAGATGAAAATGGTATTGTAGAGGTATTTATTGAGTAAAAGGATTGCTAATTCATTAAACAATGACTTCATAATGTTTTAAAGGGATGGATTTAAAGAAGACGGGACTGCAGGGGGAGTAGTTTATGCTTTATCCGTATCATCGTTACAAGTGAGAAGAGTTGTTTGTTGGTTTTCTTCTGTGCTTTGAGTGTTTTCCCCGGGTTCTCCGGTTTTCCTTTCGCAGCGAAAATAAATTTCTAATATCCAATTCGATTATGAACGCCGGAACGAGGCCCACAGGTTTGTTGAGTGAAACTTATAAGTGAGCCTTGTATAACCAGGACGGTCAATCAGTACGATTAACTTAGTTCCTCGAGGGAGGTGGGAGGGTTTCTCTCGTTTAATTTATTACGCCTCAAAAAAGCGCGGAAATTTGAAAATCTTTCGATCTTCAATTCAATTTTTCCCATTCCTCACAATTACATTTCATTCCGCGTGAATTACTCAATAAACCTGATAACCTATCGTAGTCTTTTCGGCAACTGATTAATAATATAAAATAAACATAAAGAGCTTAAGGACAATTTGAATTTCAAATTCAAGAATAGTTGAGTAGAAAGCCAAGGCTTGTTGACAGAACAAACAAACAAAATAGCCACAGTTTGACGGCAGAATTTCTCATAAATTACAAGTAAATCCCTGGCAACCGTTCAGTTGAATTCTCCGGTTGCACAGCGTCAAGAATTTTGCTAACTTACAGCAGCTGCCATCGAAGAGAAATCCATAAAGGTACTTTTAGTAGAAATATACTTGGTTTAAGAGAGTGGAGGCTTCGACTATTAGCTCTTGGAATCACTAAAAACAGAAGTTAATGTTTGTTCAAACAGAAACACTGAAGTTCATTGTCATTTGGTACCTTTTCGCTACTTCTATGAAATACCTTTTTTGAGTTTTGTGTATAAATGATATACTAGTATATACACTGGCTGTCTTTAGTCTCTTATACCAGATATTTCCTCCAGTGCTGGCTGAACTGTTAAGTAATTCACTTGAGATAGTATAAGGTTTTGTTTTCCTACTATTGTCCATGGTTACCGCAACATTAGCTGAACTTTTGAACTAAACAGTACTCTAGACAGGACATTATGACTAGAGTATAGTAGATTATGTTCACCTATAATACACTGGTTGCAATACACGCATACACACTATAGCAGATATTTGCTTTATAGTATTTTTGCCCAAAACAATTTGAAAACCTAGTACTGTAAACGTCCTTTACCATAATAAGAATGGCTTTATTTGCATGGCTTTCTATCCTTTCTAAGTAACCGAATTATATTCTTGAATTTGTTCCAAACGTTTGACAGCTGATAAAACACGAAAGATTATTGTTAATCATCGAAAATTATGAGTTGCGGTTTGTAGTTACTTTTTTAAATAGAAATTAGATAGATTGAGTTATCTAATGTTCATCGGTCCTTTCAGTCCTTCGTGACTGTGTTAATTCGGTGGTCATAAGCTACATAGTGTAGAATAAGAAAAACTACAGTTGACATGGGGGACAGGGATTTACATTGACTGGTACATCACCAATAAATAAACGGTCTCGAAATCATCTAGAATTATATGTTACGCAAACCCCCACCATTTTAGTTATCTGAGCGAACCTTTTGCAGTGGCGGATCCAGAGGGGGTTCCAAGGGTTCCATGGAACCCCCCTTGATGGTTTGATTTTTTTTTAGATAGAAATATCGTCAAACAAAGACTAGACAATAGGCTATACACAGTTGGGAAGTTTAAGAAACGGAACCCCCCTTTGTAAAATCCTGGATAATAGAAATATCGTCAAACAAAGCCTAGACAACAGGCTATACACAGTTGGGAAGTTTAAGAAACGGAACTCCCCTTTGTAAAATTCTGGATCCGCCACTGCTTTGGTCGCCTCCTAGGGTAAGGGATTCAGACGAATCCAGATGTTATTGTTTTCTGATTGGCTACTACAAAAATGAAAAGTCACCAAACAATTTACCAGATCCAAGAGAGTAATGATTTTTGTTAGAGCCCTTCGTTTCTTGTCGAAAGTAAAAGGTCACGTGGGCTGTGGATGAGAATTTTTACTGTTCAGTCAACTGTACGTTTGAATGTTTGTACACTTTTGGACATTGACTATCCATTCCATCTCGATAGTGACGCGGTCACTGAAAATACACTGTGTCAAGGAAATTCAAAATTTCAAAAGTCTCTAGCTTGAGCTGCGACTTTTAGTAAGGGAATGTACATTTTGAATAAGGAGAGAGTGCGATAGAGTGTTTCTTCAAGAATTAAAAATAAAGCTTGGCCCCTGATTCTCTAGGATAAACCACAGCCATTCAATTAAGGTGGGAAAATAATACGTCATGCTTGAAACTTAGGTGATCCTCCCCCACCCCTAAAAGGCAAAACATTATAATTATGGCCCTTCACATTCGCTTTAATCACGCGCAGCCATATTGATTGAAACAATAGGTTTTGAATCCCTTGTGGGTCCCCTTGCCCTCGCTTTGAGGCGGTTCAGAACGTTCCAAACAAAATATTTTGCTCTCATAGGAATAAACATGGCCGCCGTGTGATTAAAGCCCTAATTAAAATTGTCAAACATTTCCGTTATTGAACTCTTATTTTGGTGTACAATGTAGTATAGATGTTGGCAAATCGAATTTTCTACATTTTCTATATCCTTTAGTACGCTTTAAACTCAGCTGAATTTATCTTATAATAAGCTTTCTTTTCTTTTCTTTCAAGTAAAACATGTCTCGTCCATTGATGCGGCAACACATTGAACAAATCCTAGACCGCGTCCAAGTACACAGGGGAGTCATAGGGCTGATCATAGTGAATCAAGACGGAATGCCTGTCAGATCAACGCTGGATAATTCCAGCACTCTACAGTATGTCAATATGTGTAAATCGCTGTGTGGGATAGCAAAAGGTGTGGTGCGAGATACAGACCCCACCAATGACCTGGTGATTCTAAGAGTGCGTACCAAAAAACATGAAGTTATTATGGCCCCAGATAATGGACAGTATTTGATAGTGATACAGTCTGATAGTCAACAGCAAGGACCAATACCGAATATACTGGACTAAAGAGATATCCTACCATCAGAAGCAACAGATTAGGACAATCCTATTTTTATTAGATCCACATCCACTGGATATGAGCAATCACGCGCTCGGATTGGTTCCTCTACTACTAGGATATCAGCTGCGCGCCTCGTCGGCTATGAGCTAATGTACGACTCGATTTCGTGGAATAATTCTTATTAAATATACTGGACTAGAGAGATATCCTACCATCAGAAGAAACAGAACAATGCTTAACATTAAGGCAATATAGCAGAGAAAGACAAATCAATATAATGTCGGTGGCCCACGTTTTGTCCGATTCAGGATTCCTATCTAGTAAAGTCTTGCTTTCGAACTTGTTCGCTGCATTAAGCAGCTTAGTATGTGAAGCTTGGTGGGCAAATCTTTTGTTGTTAAGGACGCTCTCCCTCCCCGACCCTACAGTATTTAAAACTGGTATAGCCGGATACTTCATTTGCCAACCAGAGATCGATTTTCTGATGAAACCAAGCAACTTGTGAAGAGCTTTTGTCAAAATTGGTTGGCATTGTCGGGATTGTCGTAAAGCTTTGTCAATGAATAATTAGCGAACAAGACAGTATTTATATTCAGTCGATCCAGTATTCCATTTATTAGATTAAGTTTTTATACTTAATTCCTTACTTACTTAGAACTCCTTACTTACATTCCTTATTCCTTACGTTAACTGCTTACTTTATCGATGTCTATCCATTCTTATCTTTAGACGTTTTTCAAATGCTGTTCTTCACTCTCTTTCGCTCACACATCATTACACTGAGGTGCAGGAAAGGTATGATCGTTTCTCCAGCATCCACAGGGTCCTTTGACACATCGCCAATTCCCTCCACTGCATTTGTTGAGTTTACTATCATGAAAATATTTTTCATCTTT
Source organism: Stichodactyla helianthus (assembly GCA_015163945.2). Lineage (NCBI taxonomy): Eukaryota > Metazoa > Cnidaria > Anthozoa > Actiniaria > Stichodactylidae > Stichodactyla > Stichodactyla helianthus. The sequence continues at coordinate 14,891 of WUAP02031898.1, read as the reverse complement.
GACTCTGTTTGAAACAGAGCCGGTAACCTGAAGCACAAATTTAGATGTCAGTTTTTGAATATTACTTCATTGTAATGGTTATTGATAAGCACTCTTATCGGAGTTTTCGTATGAGTGCGAAACATACAGTACTGACTTAAGGTGCAGTTTTACGGGCAAGAAAATCGTGCAGCTTGTAATCTAACGTTGTTGCGCTGCAAGTTCAGGGTAAATGTTGCTGTATTACCATTCCGTGCACAACAAATCTTCTTTGTTGCACGGAACTCTTGGCAACAAGAAAAAAAAAATGTTTAACAACGGAGATTCCAGAAAAATTTTAGGTGTTCACGGCTTTAGTTCGACTGTACTACGATTTGTACTTGAGTGAGAAACGATGAATAAAGTTTTGTCAAAGTTTGAACATCTAGCGCCTAATGTTTCTAAGGGCAACCGCTACGATGATGAGAATGATCCCTTCTGATTGGTTGATTTTTGGGGGGGGCTGAAATACTGACGCAGTGAAACAAATTCAGCCAATCAGAAGCAATTTTTTTTCGCGGTCTATCGTAGCGGTTGCTCTTAGAATCATTAGGAGCTAGACGTTCAAACTTTATGACAAAACTTTGATCGTGCGTGGAATGGTAATATGAGTAACATTAACTCTAGCTGCAACTTACAATGCAACAATGTTGCATGACCATTAGTTGTTCGCTCATTTGGTATCAATATGAAATATCTTTTTCGTATACCTACTTCAGAAACAGGCTTAATGTTATGTGGAATCCAGCCACTGTCTTTAGAATTGCGAAAATCGTTCCAGTAGCCACACCCTCCAGGACAATAATCCTACGGAATGATGAAAAAGAAATTAAAATTCGGAAGAGTTATTAAGTAGTGATAGATTTGGAATTACTGAAAACAAATAACTTTTCTGGACTTTTTTCAGGTGTTGACAATATTTTACGTTATCTATATTCAACTTCTTTCTTCTATCCTTGCTTTCCTAGCTTTTTTCTTCTGTTCTTTAATTTTTTATTTACTTTCTTTCTTATTTTCTTTCTTTCTTTCTTTCTTTAGTTTTAGTTTTTAAATTCTTTGTGCAGCAAGGAAATGCGCAAAACTAAAACGTTTCGGTTCAAATCCTCCGCCATCATGAGACATGATAATGTTAAAACTCACTCACTTGCTCCCAAGAAAATCCTTTTCCATCGCACCAGTTGTCATAGCTACCATGAGATACTTTCCCAATGTAGACACTGGGATGTTCCTCGGTGTTACCTCGTGTGTACCATCCATCGTGTTGGAACCAAGTCACTGAGTCTTGACTCCATGTAATACCTTTCTTGATGAAATTGATAGTGATGTGCTCCCAATCGTTGTCATGGGAACCTGAGCAGCAATCGCACTTGTTCTGCCAGCCGTACCAAATCCACCAAACAAGCTACATAAAAAAAGTTTCCAACTTCACATAAAAAGACCAACAAAGTTTGCTTTGCCGAAGTTTCAAGGGACTGGGATTCAACTCGCATCAAAGTCTGTCCGGCTTTTTGGTCAGCGGGTAGTGCCGGGAGAGTCTAGGGGAATCAAACTTTTTACCCCAGATTTTCTGGGGTTCCGGTTTGTGGGATCCGCTTAAAATCTTATCGCAGGCTCATTCAACAAACAAAATGGCGACAAAAATCGTCCAAACAGGAATGAACTTTCTGAACTAACAGCTGTTTTTTTAATGTTAGGAGTTAAACTTCTAAAAACTTTCATTAATTCAAGTGTCATTATTTCATTATGAGATCGTTTGATTTCTCCAAAATTAAGATTATGTCAATGAACAACAATACGTTTACCTAATGTTAACAAGAAATTCTTACAGAGGGGGTCTTTTGCTATTGCTATCATTTCCTCTAACCTTTGAAAAGTCGCAGATTTGTTTATTCAATGACCATTTCATTCTATTGCAAAAGACATTATTTGTGGCTACCAACATACAAAAGTCAAAATTAAAGGGAAATGCTATCGAAAAACACATTGATTTTATTAAAGATTCAAAGATTATATTAGAAAATGTAAAAATCGAAAAAAAAAATAAAAGGAGGGGGGGGGGGGGTCACTGTGCTAATTTATTCACTGCTTCAATATTTTAGTCCAAACAAAATCAGCGATTCAGAAGTGATCATCCTCACGGTCTGTTGTAGCAGTTGCCATTAGAAACATTGAGAGCTAGACATTAAAACTTTATATGCCAAAACTTCTGTCACACCAAAACTCAAGTGCAAATCGTAGTAATGACCGATTAGCCTTGTAAGACTTAGCCTTGTAAGTTCCAAAGAAACGTATGGTGTGGACGACACGGTCTTTCCAAATAATATATTTTATTTGGGAGGGGAGGGGGGAGGAGGTAGTTTTTAATTTTTTGAATCTCAGATGCGTTAATATCCAAGACAAACACAACCAAACTGCCCTTACCTTGCGATAGTCACCACAATCTCTAACAGCGTAGTAGATAGGAGCATTGGAATTGAAACCCCTACATTCTCCATCGTTGCTGTCTTTGGCCTCATCTGGATAACATTGGTGTTTACCATCAAAACGCAGCCGTGGGATGTGTGTTATTGCAAATAACCGGGCAGTATCTAGTGAAAAAAAGTCCCCAGGAAATGCATTAAACATACACCTAATCCTAATTTAAGAAGAATGTCGACGCCACAATAAGGGTTTTGCTCCAGGGGCAGGCTTCCGAGTCATTTTGCACAACTAGTACATACAAGACACCATGCTGCAGGAGCTTCCTGCAAGGTGTAGTCATGCTCGCTGATAATTAACCAGTTTAATATCAGGAAGCGAGGGCAAGGGGCAACATTCTGCTCCCGCCACAACCTTTCTTACATGAAATCTTTGGTACACATTATGGAAGAAAACAACCCTGGAGCCTGGTCCCGGAGCAAAACTTATAGTGTGTATGGGCCTTAAGAGGGGGAAAAAAAAGAAAACCCTGGATCCGTCCCTGCATAGGAACCACGTGTTGCACATACCTGGCAAAGAATAGACATCATTGGCCCACGTCCCTCCCATACCATTAGAACAACCAGTAGATGATCCGTGCTTGTTGTAAGTTTTGAATGCGTTAGCCCCAGTAAAGCACTGTCCGCCATACTGAATGGAGAATGTAGTGTAACCCTTCTTGTTGGTAAGGTAGGCGCACTTTTGAATAGCGATGCTGGTGTCAAATGTACCAAGCATATCTGGAAGTGCTCTGTCTCCGTCTACGTCTCGAAAACAGCCAAGGTGCTCTTTCGAGAAAAGAAAAGGATCAGTGTCAATATACCGAACACCTTGCCAATAGAATGTTAGAAGGTTAGACCACAGTGCACACTGTATTATCTAACTCAGAAAAGATCTATTACCTCTTATCTATTATCTATTCATCATGCCTGATAAAGTGTTGTTTGTGCGGAAGCTAGACCACAATGCACCCTGTTTGTAATGCTCTCCTATTGCAAACCACGTATCATTATGTTCTTTGTAAAACCATGTGATCTCCTCCGACAGCCCCACTCCCCCTCCTGGGGCCATAAATAATGACTAGTCCCTAAAGTTAAACACTTTACCAGGTGATACGAAGTAAACATCATTGGCCCAAGTTCCTCCTAGCCCATTAGAACAAGCAGTAGATGATCCATGTTTGTCGTAAGTTTCGAATGCGTTAGCCCCAGTAAAGCACTGTCCGCCATACTGAATGGAGAATGTAGTGTAAGCTTTATCTTTAGTGAGTTCAGCGCACTTCTCAATGGCGGTGTTTCTGTCAAATGTATCAAGCATATCTGGAAGTGCTCTATCTCCGTCTACGTCTCTGAAACAGCCAAGGTGTCTGTATTCTGGAATAATAAAAACTTTATATAGATTCGAATTCGTTTAAAAAATCTAATAATCCTCTCACAATTAGATATAGTTGAGTTAAATTAGTCCAGTACTAGCCAAAGCCTTAATTTCAGTACGTACCATCGTGTACTGAACGGCTATGTACTAATCTGATATAATTTACATAATAACACCACGAAAAAACTGCTACGGTAATAAATAATAAATGAAAGCCCCCTTAGTCTCCGAATTGGACCAAATCCACTTGGGCGTATGTTTTTCCCATTTCAGATCACGTGCCATTCCCTTGTGTATTGTGTCATTTTTTTCTCGCTTTAAAAGATAGGTTAATCATATGTATGAGCCTCAAACAAAGAATTGTATTCTCAAGAGAATGACACATGGTCTGAAATGGGAAAACACTACGCCTAAAAGGATTTTGTCTACTGTGAATGGAGAATGTAGTGTAAGCTTTCTGTTTAGTGAGATCAGCGCACTTTTGAATGGTGGACGCTTCTGTCAAATTTACCAAGCACATCTGTAAGTGCTCTATCTACGTTGACGTCTAGGAAACAGCCAAGGTTCCTGTATTCTGGATTACAATTCTCTTAACACGCGTCTAAAAATTACGTCAGTTGAAAGCACTGAGAGGAATTTTCATTATGTTTAAATGAATGAATGTTGATCAATCGAGTGCGCAACCGAGTTGTCTATAGTTATTGGAAAATATGACCATCAGTTTTATCGAAATTTGAAACTACCTCTGGAATGTTCTAAATCAGGATAAGGTTAATTCGCACAAATTGGAATTTAGCGTGTTGGGTTTTGCGGAGGAAGGGAAACCGGACAACCCGGAGAAAAACCCTCGAATCAAGGAAGAGACACCCAAAAAGAACTCTATCTACTCACATGAAATATAGAGTCAGGAATCGACTGCTTTTTTCATTATGACGACACGATTTGTTTATGAGGGGAATAGAATTGTCCAGAACACTAGAAATTTGAATAAAATTCGCTCTGCTGAGAAAAGTTTACTCTCAAATTGTCTGGTTTTTCAACAAAGATGCACTAATGTTTAATACACAGTGTTTACTGTATCGATTTTCTTTGCGTTGTTACTGTTTTGTCCCCCTGACGACTATGAGCCAAAGCGTCGATTTTAATACCGTAGCAGGTTCTTCGTGGTATCATTTTGTGAATGTTATATAATGTTTAAGGTGGCTCAGGTCAATTTCTGACGTTCATCAATTCGTAGTAGAAAACGTTTTTTTATGTGGATAATTCGAAAGAAAACGATTTTTGAAAAAAACATTGAAGGAAATATCAACCAAAGATATTTCGAAAACGCTCTTGTAGAATCTACAAGGCAAAATGGGTTGTTTTTAAAGTTGAGGTCTAGATTTGGTAAAAATCGACAAAAATGAAACCATATGACGTCATCGCTTTGTTACTATGGTAACGTCGATTGCAATCAAAACTACCTGGAAATAAAGTTCAACCCTTGTTTAATAAGTAGGAAAAATTACTTGTCAATCGGAGCTAGGATAAAGAAGTAATTGCTGTTTAAAGTTGAGCGATCGAGGCCCTCAGAAATTGAATTGAGCCACCTTAATGAGCAACTCTTCTTAATTTGCTTTAATTGTTTAATATCCCGAATTGTATCCGAATTAGTACATAGTTCAGCTGTGCACGATGTTAGGTACTGAAATTAAGGCTTTGGCTTAATTATACTGGACTAACTCAACTATATCTTGGGAAAGGACTATTGCTTAGTTACATCGTTTTCAACATCTACAGTGTTATAGACAGTTTTTAAGCTTTGGCTTAATGTTTACCATTTCAGAAAACGTTTCCTTCCCTTGGGCATTGTTTCTTTGTTTCTCAGAAATGCTTGACAAATGGCATTAATATGGATGAGCCTCAAACAAGGGATCTAATTTTCAAGGGAATCATTCAGTGACACGTAATCTGAAATGATTCATGAGCTGGTAATTTCAGGGAGCTTTCATTTATAATGCCGTGAGGGGATAGGCAATGAAATTTGAAACTCTTAGAAACTCTTACAAGAGGAACTATTAAAAGTTGCAGAGGTGTAAGGCTGAAAGTATGACTGACGTTTTGGATGTTTTGGGGGTTCTTTAGCATTTAAGCCTGGTTCTCACTAGCGACGCAAGCATAAGCGCAAGCAATATACGCAGACTCAGTAGGGTACTGCTCGTTAGCAGTGCTTGTCTTTTCTCACACCTCGGTGATCAATGCAGTACTGAGTCTGGGTATGATGCTTGCGCTTATGCTTGCGTCGCTAGTGAGAACCAGGCCTTAGAAATATGAGATTCACTACGCGATCAACAAATCAGTACCTGCTCCATAAACTTTAGGCAGAACCACTTCTATAACCACGATGGCCATCAGCACCACTAATTTTGACACCCCCATATCTAGAATGGTAATTGAAATGAAAACGAATTCAAAATCTTTAGCGATGCTAGTAACTGCATTAATTTCCAAATTTCTTAGGATACCTTGACTTAGTATTCGATTTAGTCTCCCCTATGCTAGCGGCTTTCAAACTGGACTCGAACAATATCCCCGCACCCATGCGGACCGAACAAGCTCAGCCGATTACTCGTAACTAGGAAATACACCAGAACAGCATCCCCTTTATGAATGCAACTGAAACAATACATTTCTCCCGCGTGGCCCCGTAAACAAACACTTCAGAACGAGTTCACGCAAGGGAGAACAAAGGTTTTCATTCCCTTGGAAATAAATATAGCGGCCGTGTGATTAAAGCCCATGTCTCAGCACATTTGGCTCACTCCAATTGTACTGTTAAGTCGAATTACTTAGTGAATGAGATTGGAGTTTTGTGCTCCATTCATTATGTTGTACAAGTTAGATAGTTATTTTGTTCTATTTCAATACTTTTTTACCACTAAAAACTGACTTCGAAGTTTGGACTTCTTTTGCATCTCCCATTGTAGCTTTTATGCCACCAAATTTCACGAAAAAAATTGTCACTACAGTGTAAAAGTAGACTTGCCAAGTTTCATTTTGCTAAAGCAAGGGAGCTAACCATGCGCCTTAGACGGGCTGTTTAGAGCAGATTTCGTATGACTGTGAAAAAGTCGCGGCACGAACACAGCGCGGACACGGTCAAGGCGCGGCAAGGAACTTTAGAATTCTAGAAAACATCACGGTCGCGGCAAGGCACGTTTACGGCACTGACCACGGGCTGTAGGAGAATCTTTGCTTTGCAACGGGGAAAATGTTTGTCAGTCGATCAAATAAACCACTTTTTACTCACTTGAATCTGTCTGTCCTTGCTTTAAAAGTTATACGAGCCTCTGATAACTACATTGGAAAAAATATTGGTTTTAATACCGCTTAGGAAGGAATCGTTCTAAAAGCAGTTTATTAATTGCAAAGTCATTCTAATACCTTTTCCACAATAATGTGTACGTTTTTAGCCTAAATTATTTTTTTGTTTTCGTCTCTTGATATCTTGTCACGCAGCTCGTGATAAGCTCGAAATCACCGACTTTAAAGTCATTTTACTCAATAGAATGAATGGTGAGCCCCCAATTTTGTTGCGTTTACTTGTTTGTCTAATATTGTTTTATCAACTGTCAAAGTTTCAGAAATTTTCATTTACTTTGGATTTGCCCGCGAACGTCCTTAAAGGCCTGGCAATTGACTAAATTTACATGGACGCTACGTTTTTCCATTTCAGACGCACATGTCATTCCAATACGATTCTTTGTTCGAGGCTCATCCATACTAACATTTCTTCTCGAGCGCTACCGAGAAATAAAGAAACAATACCCAAGGGAATGACACGTCGTCTGAAATCAAATACGCCCAAAGAGACTAGATTCTTTTGATAAAAGTCTGTATTCTTTATCAAAACGTTTACCAAACTTACCAGGAACGTTAGCTGAAGCCTTGAAGCGTCTACTCTTTAGGTTAAACTCTTCAGTGTGCTGCAGCTGTCTGATAGAGTTCTGAAGATCCTTTCCCGTGTTTTATCTATTCTTTATTATTGAGGAAAAAACGCGAATGACGTAAAATCAAGGGATTGAAAGTGCCCGGCGGGCACAAACGATGCCTTTCAATACTTTAACATGGATCACGCATCGTACAAACAAATTCATTAGTCCGCCTGATCACTCAGGAAACCAGACAGCGTCGTATGATTCCCGCCAAAGCTATTCCCCTGGGATAAACCTTACGTAATTGTGGGGCAAGGGGGTGTATGTAGCTTTCCTTACCTTTAGTAGATTTCTAACGGACAGGACGTTCCTTTTCAATAGAATTGCTGGTTTGCAATCATTCCAAAGAGGACCAAAAGACAAAGCCATGGCGGCCATGTTGGTGGTTCGGACAAAAGGACCTCCCCTTAAAGCAGCACAATCCCCCTGATATATACTTCTTTAATTTTGCCTAACCCTCCCCTCTCCCTCTGCCCTCGATAAATAATAAACCCCTTAATCGTGTGACGCAAATTACACACGTATTTACAGTATAATAATAATGTTTCACAGAAAATACCGGTACCTTCAAAATTGGAAAAAAGTTTTCTTTCAAACGAATATATTATTTTCTTCTGTTTGAATTTCAAGAATCATTCCTTATATTCGTTACACATGAAGTTTATATTTACGGTATTGAAAGGATTTTGGTTCGTGTACACAGTAGGTCTTGTCACATTGCTTTGTTGGATGATCCAATAGATTTTTGGTTGACAATATAATAAATAATTCAGTTAACGTTGTCGCTGAAAAAATAACGTTTAGAATAAAATACTCACTGTATGCTTGCAAATTCTACAACTTGGACACATATTCCTTAATTTCTTAGATAGCCTACAGCGAAATTTGTTAGTAAAGAAAAGATAGTTAAAAGCCTTTTCAGCGACGTTAATTGAAATAGCTATGAATGACAATTAACCAAAACAAAATACTTCAACGTACGTCCATGATGAAACACCACGATATGTGTTGAATGTGTTAATAACATACAACTTGTTTTCCCAACGTACGTGTTTACTTCTAAGAGTCTATTTTAAAGTGCATAAGCAGCCTAAAATAGATTTCTGATGAATAAATCTGCAGCTATTTCTAACCCCTTTTATGCACCTATCATTGATGGTTAATAAGCCAGCAGGTTTTCGTGGTGGACGCTAAAAATCTTATACCAGCACTAGAAAGAGCGCCTTTACTTTAGAATACAAATTAAATCAAGTGATTTTATTTTATATTCTAGTTCAATTGATATCTTATACAAAACTTTGCACTTATTTTGGATACAATTTATTAACTTTTTTTACGGATATATGGTATGGTACTCTAGCAAGCTTTTAGTATTCGTGCTCTACGGCAAAGTCGCACTCGTACTGTAGCAGCACCAGATATTTATCGTAACCGCATCTTACGTTGTGATTGGATGTGTGCTGAACTGATATGCGCAAACCATTCTTTAAGCCAGCCATTCAAATGTGTTGAAAGCAGCTGATTTCGTTTTGAATTTTGCTTGGAATAATATACCATCACCTGTGGTTAACACCTTAAAGATAATTCATATATCAAAGGTTGTGCACATACTAATGTTAACACAGATATATGAGGGTAAGTGGAACAAACCAAAGGAACCTCCACTTTGCAAAGAAAAAGTGTAGTTAGTCTCCGTGTTTTAGAGACTTTGGGCGTGTTATCCCATGTCATTCCATTCGATTCTTTGTTTGAGGATCCACATCAATGCTCTTCTCAAGCGTTACCAAGAAACGTAGAATCTTATTCTCAAGGGAATAACATATGGAATAAATGGGGTAAGCATTACACCCAAGATGTTTTGGTCTGATTTTATCTTGCAGTATTAGCCTTTTTTCTCATTCAATACCGATATTAACCCTTCATTTAAGAATAAAATTAAAAATATTAATATAAATAATAAAATAAAAGTAATAAAATAATAAAAATGTGCAAATTTAATTAGTAACATAAAAGTGAGGCTAAGCCCGCGTAGAACCAATGTCTTTACTTACTTACTGTCGGAAAATTGGATTTAATTTTTCTCTCTTAGTGTGCTAGCAACCAGACCAGTTTTTCGATCAGCATATCTCAGTTAAGAATCAAACTTTACATTAAGTTTTGTCGTGGGTTACCAAGCGTGTTACAGAGATGAATCTATGTGTTGTGGAATAACCAGTAGTTAACCTTCAATGTCCTTTGCTATAATAATAAAAACATCACAACAAGTAGAGTGCTTTAGATTCAATGGCAATTCAGAAATAAATACATATTGATATATCTTAATGAATTACGTCTATTTTAGTCGTGATTTTTGTATCTTCGTCCTACACAAAAGACACTAGACAGTCAGTAGACGTCTTTTGTGTACACAGTCATAAATAGACAGAATAGACACTTTTATTTTCGTTCTTTGGTCCACATAAAAAAAAGGCACAAATAGACACTAGATCTGTAGAATCTCACTCTTGGGGTAGGGGGAGGCAATGTTCAAGAGCTGTGACAAAAAAGACATGCATTGTTTTACGGGGATTTTTTTAAATATATTTTTTAATATAAGAATTAAAAATGTTAACAAATATTTAATATGTACAAATCCTCAGCCTTTTTGAATAGTAGATTTATTTAACAAATCTCCGCTAGATGAAAACAAGCCATTTGCTATTTTTTTTCTGTTTCTAGGAAAAAAGTGTTAAAATCCAACAAAGCGTTTCTTATGGTCCACCCTGCACCTTCTTATATGAGTTGAATAAATCTATATATTGAAGTATAATGTCTGAGGGACTAAACAAACCAGTTTCTTTATTAGATGCCTTTGGTGTTGAAGGTATGACAAATGAACTACCAAGAAAGCTACCAGCCCATTCAACCATTAGACTCCAGCACTGATCTATATCTTGACATGGTAAATATTCTAGCTGCAAAAAGGAAAAGTAGAACTTAAGCATATTCAAGGATTTTCCTCCAATTATTTGATTCTGGTTTCCATATTTTGTATTTTTTTCCCCTTTAAAAAGCCAAACTTTCAAAAATTGTGGAATCCAGATTTCCTCTCACTGGAGAACATTTGCATGCTTTTTATGAGAAGTAAAATGCATCGTAATCAACAGTGCACATTTACATGTATTTACTACTGTACTTGATAGCTTACAGTCAAAATGGCTCAAATGTACCCCTCTAGATTCCATTAATGATTTCATTATTTGAATATTGAGTTGAACATTCAAACTTCAAAATCATTCTCCAAGAGCATTTTGATTGGATTCTTCAACGAGTGCCATAAAATGGTAAAAAACACCACAGAAAGGCCAATTCAAAGTTTGCATAGACCTTTCTCATAATAGCAGATTTCTAATATTGGTAGATAATGGTCTTCTTCATTTAAATAACTTATATCATCTGAAAGAACATTTAAATATCAGTAACTTAGTAGAGTTTGAATGGCATTGCATTAAAATTGAAAAAGATATTGTGGATCAAAATTAGAGAACTTTGTATGGATTTCAGAGATCTTGCCTGGGTGGCCTCAATTTCATGTTTTCTCACAACTTAAAATGCTTGTAATTCCTTAAGGTTTTAATCTTTTTGCCTCAAACTTTCAAATTTTCCTTTGATAAACATCTTTTCTCAAATGGAAGACTAAATATTTATGAAACATTAAAATTTAAAACATTATGCTAATGAGCTTCTTGCCATTATGAAAGAGGTCAATACATTTTCAATCAAAATTCCAATAGAAAATTATTTTTTGTGGGGGTGGATTTCTTCATTTTTTACACTTAGTTGTAATATATGTGATATACATTTACCCACCTACTTTATAAGCCTAGTAATAATTACTTATAAGGGTTTTAAGCATACCTCTATAACTACACCCTTGACACTAGGACCAATGAGAACCTGACCTATTTTTAGTATAAAGTCACCATATTCATATCTTGTTCCTTTTACCTACATGTAGAGTAAAAAGCAGTATTGCACATGATTAAGGTGGATACAGCTGTATTTAAGTTGCAATAAAAGGAACAGATCCAGGGAAGGGTACAGGGATGTGTAGCCCTGAGATGAGTTACTTACAGTCAATTAGGCCATTTACATACTGGAATAAGTTTCATCCTGGAAGGAGTTTATCTTGCTTGCCATACATTCTTTCTATTCCTTTACATGATACCAGAGGAATATTTAATTCTGGAATGAGTTATTTCAGAATGAGTTCATTCCAGAATGAAACACTTATTCTGGCACAACATTCTATGCCAGTATCATGCAAACATGGTACAAACACTCATTCTGGAATGAAACCACTCTCTGGAGAGACCGGAATGAGTGGTGCATGGTATCTGGTATCATGTAAATGGCCCTTATGGATTTAATATCATTTACTTTTGGTGCTTGAGTCCTGAACTTTAATCCTAGGATCCACCCCTGAATAACCTTTTCTTTGATCAGATAAAAACATGGCTCTCCTTTGATTGGCCCACAAACTTACAAAACAGCAAAAGCAAATTTAGGTTTTGAATTTGAATTTGCAGCCCTACAGTTGTACATGGATCATGTTTTACTAACTCACCTCAATTTTTGAAGCCTTTCTCTGCACATAAAAAGCTTTTAGCCTGACCATCAAAGAATCAAACCCAGTGCCCGCAACAAGACATGCTCCACTTTCAAGGACAGCAAATGAGGTGTAAGGGAATTCTGTGTTATGAACCAGATGAATAAACTTGCTTGAGGATGTTGGTGCTGAGGAAAAAATAATTAATCAAAATCAATATGTAGATTTATTAATCAAAATTAGACTATATATAATAATTGCTGATACGTTTCTTACTGGGGAAGGATTGGAGGTAAAGGAAGGCAAGTCCACAAATTTTCAACTTCCTTGTTGCGATGGTGGTGGTGGTGATGGGTGTGGGGGGAGGGGGGGGGAGTTGGAAGGGAAGTCAAACCTGGGTTTTGAACACCAACAAAGGTTTATGCATTTATTAATGTTAAGCCTGACTGAGAGGGGGAGGGGGTTATAGGTGGGGCATTTATATCTTTTCAATAATTTGTTAAAATTCCCCACCCTGAGGAAAGAAAAACCAACCAAATTTGGTCAAATTTCCCCACCTGGGCCGAGTTACCCATTCCAAAAATCAAAGTAAAAATATGTCAAAATACCTTACCCTGGGGCAAACTGGGATATAAAATTCTGCAGGGTCGGAATGCCAAGAGCAATCAAATGCCCCACATATGCCTGACCCCATACCTCGAGCTTAGCATATACAATGTACATGTATGCATTACCCTATTTTTGACAGAAGATCATGACTAATACATATTCTCTGCTTTCAATAACCTTAGGTTTACATACCGTTAGAAGATGACTGATACATATAGGTGTCACAATCCACACACCAGTTGCCTGTCTTTGTCGCACCAAGTAATTCAGCACGCTTTTGCAGCATTTCCACAGTTTGTTGGCCACTTTTACCTTCAGCAATTTCCCACGGAAAAACTCTAAAAAACACAAATTTTCAAAACCTTGCTCCATAAAATAATTTACGTTTTAGAATCTTAAGGTAGAGAAAATAAAACAGTCTTCGTATAAAAAGGTAAAATACCTCGTGACCCCCATTATAATTGCTTTAAAAGTGGTATGATTTTCAATCTATTCACATTTTATAGGCCGCCATCTTGGAACCGCAATGATCTCTGGTCTAGTAACACAGGAAACCCGGTTACAAAAAGACTAAAAACGTCGAATTTTTTATCTTTTTCGTCTTTTTTATTCTTTTAGTCGTTTTACAATGTTCATAGCGGAGCTTCCGCGCGGCCCGCACGAGCGGAGCACCATATTTTAGAAAAAATGGTAACCCATTCGAGTTGATTTTTCATGGCTTGTTGGGCTACCTGTGGTGTATGTCCGTCCGTCCGTACCTTGGTCCGTACCCATCTGATTGGCTGTTTGCTCTTTGGCGGGAACTTGACGCGTGCCGACATCAGGGAATGCATACTAAACGACTAATAAAGCGACTAAAGCAATTTTTGTTTTGGAAAACTTTAAACAGCAGTTTAAAGTGTTTTAAAGTTGTTTTTGTTTACCAAACAACATTCAAACAACAACAAGATACTATAAATCGATAAAAAACATTTATTTGAGATGTCAACTGAAGTTAACCGAGATGGAAATGAAGTCAAAATGACTAAAAGAGTTTTGACTGAAGAAGAAAGAAGCTAGGAGGCGTGAAAGAGGAACAGAAAGAAGAAGGAATCTCCGGAAAAAAGCGAAAAGCTGAAGAGTGTTGAGACAGAACTTCACCGAAGAAAATAGCAAGAAAATAGTGGAGCTCGAATCAACTGTTTTCAAGGAAAGTTTGTGAGTTTTACGTTCTAGTTTAATTTACGGCTTTTTCAAAGAGAATCGTATAACATAATAGTAAATCGCGCGCTGACTGGTCGACAAGGGTGGTGATTTATAATAGTAATTGAACTGAGTGGAGTGCAATTTGGTCTGAAATCAAACGCGTGATTACAAAAACGCACGACCGCGTAGCGGTCGTGCGATTTGTGATCGCGAGTTTGATTTCAGACCAAAATTGCACGACACGAAGTTCAATTACCACTTTATTATATCCATTTTGAAATCATACCATTAAAACACTTATATAGATCAAGGCTTTTTTAATACAAATTTATTGATTATCTAAGAACCGGTTCGTAAAGCGCGGAACCGGAAATGTTGTTACATCTTATATTATATGCAAAAATGTCAGAACTAAATGACATGTGACAAAGTTCTCTTGAGCGTAAAGTTCTCAAGTCTCAGCTCGATTGAGTAAGCTAAGTCTTTGCAAAATCAATCAACTACATAGTTCAATCCTCGTCGTCCGACTCAATAATGTAAGCCCTTCGTTTCTTCTGTGGTTGAGGACTAGACTCGGCATCTTTTGCTGAGAAGTAATTGATTGTGCAACCCGTGTAATTTTGTGTTGGAACGGGAAAGCTGCTGGCATAAGTGCTAAACGCTGCCATGTGATACTGAGAAGCAAA
>WUAP02031787.1:0-19041 GCA_015163945.2 Stichodactyla helianthus | reverse complement strand
TTAGTTAAACAAAAGAAAGTGCGCAAGGGATTCTGGTAGTAGAGGTCAATGACGCCATAGTGCAAATGTCCTATTGCACGAGTATGTCAGTAAAACTAATTCTCTACTTTCGCATGCTCCATAATGCTCTGCGCTTTGGGGGTAAATGACAAGAGAAATCTTCAATATTACCATAAAGATTAATCAGAAGGGACGAAAAAACAGATAATACTTCTTATGGATATACCAGATTAACCAAAACCAGAAAGAAAGAAATTTGAACAGGTTTGTGAGTAAATGTCAAGACATTTCTTAGTAAGTCCATATATTGTCTGTAACACTTAACGTTTTTGATTTTCCTGTGCGTGTGAGTAACTCTGATTAAACTGCTAGTGAGTGTTTCACTGATGATAGCAAACCTACTCAACATCTTTATGAAAAGTTTCCGGTTTTCTAAGATTTTTCTTTTCAGTTTCCCCCAAAGCGCAAAGCATTAAAGTAGAGAATGCAAATATTTTCAACCGACCACGCCCAACTGAAACGCTTTGATGCAGTCTCCTCTTTAGGAAATCGCAACATTTTCTACAAGTTTTAAATGACAATCTTGAAACTCTTGTTCTTGTTCTACTTCCGACTTAAAAGCGATAAATAAATGCATATTTAAATAGATAACAAAGAAAGACAGACAGACAGATTTTTAATTAAATTTGCATAGGCAGTGATTATATTCGCCTTTCCGAAATTCAACCGAGAACTGGAAACGAACTGAAGCCGCACAGAATTGTGGAACTGGATTTGGGGACAAGGTAAAAATGTGCCCCATCTTGCATTGGATTCTGGGATCGATTTTCAGGACGACATTGAGTTTGAGTCCAGTATTTCTCTGAATTTTGGAAAGGCGAATTGCGTGCTTTCACAAAAGCTGATACAGAATTCTCACGCATATTTAGTTAGCGCTATAAAAGTGAGGCTAAGCCCGCATAGCTTCCATAGATCCTAGCTAGGACCAATATTTCTACCTATTTACAGTCTGAAAATAGACTGAATCCACTTGGTCGTAATGTTTTCCCATTTCAGACCACGTGTCATTCCCTTGAGAATACGATTCTTTGTTTGAGGCCCATCCATATTGTCGCATCTTCTCAGACGTTACCAAGAAACAAAGAAACAATACCCAAGGGAATGACACGTGGTCTGAATTGGGAAAACAAATATGCCCAAGTGGATTTGGTTCATTGGATTTAATTTTTTGTTGTTTTGTTTGTCTGATTTTTGTTTGTTTGTATGTTTTTTTCCTTTGTTTGCTTCACCTGTTATTACTTGGACGTCAGGGTCTGAGCAAGCATCCTCCGTGGAGTCGCAGTCTGTGTAATCTGGATCTGTTCCTGAGGCAGCTGTCTCGCACAGATCTTCATCATCAATGCCCTCACATATGTACTCTGAGGTATGACTTGTCTTTCTTAAGCAGTTCCCGAGGGGGGTAGGGCTAGTAGGTATAAGATGAAACAATGCGCTAGCATTCATGATTCCATAACCAAGCAGTTTAAACATCTGTCCGTGAACAGTTTCATTAACGACATCGAACTCATCAAAGTGCAGTTGTTGTAAGAAACCAGTGAAGTTAGTTTTAGAAAGCGACCGATCAAATGCCTTGTTCCGAGGTCCCCCGCCGAAAAACATCATTTCTTTTCCCCCTTTGAAGTCCAGGAAGGAGAAATTTCCTGGAATTATTGCGAAGATGGGTTTTTGATTGTCTACAGTAACTTTGATGCGTCGTTTTGTTCGTTTGACTGTGACTAGGTGCCATGTCCCGTCATGTAAACATCCTTTGCGGCTCATTAAAACAAGCCCACCTGTAGAGAGAGAGAGGGAAAAAAAGAAATGATTTAAGACTATATTGTACGGCAAGGTAATTTCACGCGCTCTCATTGGCCAATTTTTGGTCAATAACTTACGGTACGGACCATCAACCTTATTTTTGTGTTCGCCTTGTCATATAATAAACATCTTATTAAAAAACTCGCGTGCTACGCACTTAGGCCATGAGGCAATGGGAGGGAAAACAACAACACAAAAAAAACTCGTCCTGTAAATTACGGTACAGGCCGTCGCGCTCGGTTAAATAAGAGTTACGGTATGACTGTTGTTTGCTCGTAGGCCGCCATGTGTTCTAGTGTCGAAATACGTAAATGACAGTAACAAGAGAGAATGAGGTCATTCTCTTTTGACAGTAAGTAAAACCATTCAGTACAGGTTGCACTTGGAGAAGCATTACGAGTATGCTTGGTACAACGCAATAACCAAAGACCAAGAGAAAATGAGGTAAGAGAAGGAACCCTGGTACTGGGTTCTTTACCCATCATATCAGCCCTTCGTTCTATTTTTAGGTTGGTATTTATTTTGAGAATGGAACATGATTGGTCAGACCGTATAAGGCGAGATCCCACAGCCAGTCACACAAGTAGGTCTTGTTCTAAAAATAGAACAAAGGGCTGATATGATGGGGTACCAGGGATTCCTTCTCTTACTTCATTTTCTCTTGCCAAAAACATATATGTAAAAACTCTGTCGTAGGGCCGTAGAATAAGAGTGAGGTGGGCGGGCGTGAAGATACTACTGTTTTTATGCTTAAGTCCGAATTTAAATTATTAATATCGAAAAATTAATCGAGGACTGTTTGTTTGGCTGAGAAAGAAAATTGCACCGAAATTTTTAACTGTCAGTACGAGGCACTTTAATAGTAAAATTTATAATGCTAATTGAACTCAGTGGAGTGCAATAGCTGTTAATACGGCTGCATGCAGATGAAGCTCTATTGCCGGTTTTCATGTGACGTCATAGGGGCCATGTTGGTTAAACTTTACAAAAGATTTTTGATGAAATCTCTTGTTATATCAATCAACATGGCGGCCGTGTCTTTTGTTATTTTATTCTCTAGGTAAAGATTGCAAACCACAAATTCTTTTCTTTGTATGGTACGGATAGGCATCATAAAGAGATTTACTGCAAGTTGGTTTATGTGGCTCCCTCTGGCATGGATCATGAGTATGCGGTCTTGATATTGATGCAGACCGAGTAATTTTCGCATATGTAGAAATGTCTGCTTCTAGCAGTAGACCCTTCCAAAATTCGTTAACGATCACAGAGCAGTGTTTTTGGTTTATATGTGATGTAGAAAGTCCATCCTCGACTTGAAAAACTATTGTTTAGCAGTCATACATTGTATCGCCTACGGCTCGTGATTCTAATAAACTTTTCTCGTGTTTTCCCAATATCTGCGTGTTCATATAACAGCATAGAACATATATGGAAAAGCGTTTTATAATGCTTACTAGGGAAATAGGAAATACTGAGGTGTAAAACGTACGACCTTCCGCTCGATCCGTAGACCTATAATCCACTGGAGAGGATCGTACTCATTTAAACCTCTACTACATCTACTAACCTTGGCCGAGGTCCCAACTAACTCTAAGAAAACCATCCACCAACTCCACCATCACGTGATCGTCGGCCACGTCGTTAAACATGACTACACCCACAGGTTGATTAGTTGCAAAGCGAAAGACTATGTCGTTGACCAAGGTCGATCGACCTGGCTGGAAGGACCCCACGTCATATAATATATATCCAGTAGCATTGAACCACACCGTGGTAGAGGCTGCTTGAAATAGTAAGACAAATGACAAGAAACTGATCATACATGCGCATGCTCCTTTGCTATCGAAAAGTAAAGTTGGGGGAGGGGAGGGAGGGGAGCAAACTAAAGTTTACGCCACTGCGCACGTCTTTAAAAACAGACAGATAGACAGACAGACAGACAGATAAACAAATAAATGTCACATACGTTTGGAACAGAATGGTCCTTCGTATCCACCACCAAGACAATCACATTCCACACGTCCTATCTCGTCCACACATGTTCCCTGTTGTTGACATTTATTCAGGTGTGGAGTCGAGCAAGAGCTGTTGCAACCGATTTCTGTTACCTTGGTACTGATTACCTCGGCCAGTTTCAGGTTTCCCCTATTATCAGTAATCCACAGGTCCCCAAGGCAACCTTGAAATCTGAAAAAAAAAAGGGTCAGACCAGGCAGTGGCGCGCAATTTTTCCCCTCGAGGTAACGTTAACAATGTGTGCATGTTCACTTCGCGCTGATTGGCTAGTTGTCTCTCAAGGATTCAGCTAGGTTTCGTTGGTAATCTTTCTTTTTCTTTCTGTGTCGTCACGTGATATGTCACAGGCTGCTTCGTAACATGCAAATAAGTTGTTAACCTTTTTGGATTTTAGCACTGGCTCATGAGTGACCGGTTAGAAATTGATTGCATTATGCGTGCGCATCTTTGCAGGTTCATTTTTGTCTTGTTTTATGCGTGCGCCTTATCAATCGTTTTTGGTCGACAACTCGGCTCATGCTCAAACGAAAGCCAGCGCAGCGGGGAAAAAAAAAAGCTAAGAGACGATACAGTAACGAAAAGGAACCTCAGGTTCCTCACGTTCCTACTAGCAGGGGAGGGTACCAGGTCATGAAATCCAAGAAAATTTTTCCTGACGTGAAGAATTAAATTTTAATTAAAGTGCAGCACTTTGTACTGATTTCATACTATTAGTGGCAGTCTAGAAGACAAGGGCATAACAATTTTTTTCAAGTGCCGTTTAACATCAATTTCCAAAACAAAATTTTGTAACCATAAAAATCTTTCAATTTTATCGAAAGTCTTTTGTAATCGGTCTTAGTTTGCCGCATTATTTTTGCATCACTTGTGGAGGACAAAGCATGGAAATAATTAACTCATTGCGATGTCAAAAATCTGTTATCTTGAACAAAAAATGGTTTTGCCAAAATTAAAGTTGCATTCATAATTGATGAGAAACAGCAGAAATCGGTCAAAGGAATTAATAATTCAATCATCGATCATTTCTCTGACGTTGCTTTTCAGCCTAACTAAAATCGAATTTATAAGAGTTAAGTTAGCCTTTTTTCTCTTGTGACCTTGACCTAGTCGCTGTGCTGTTAATCAAGTAGTTAAAATGAACTGAACATCGAGGTTTTGTAGTGGAATGATCATAGTCATAAGGCATTATGTTAAACCACTAACTTTAATTTCAAACTACTGATTGTTATTCAGAAAAAAATATTTTGCTGTAAAAGCTTGCATGTATTTTTAATTTAGTTTATTTTTGTTATTTTTGCTGTGGCTGCTGCTGTTGTTGCTGTTATTGCTGTTGTTGTTGTTGTTGGTGGTGGTGGTGCTGTTGTTGCTGCTGCTACTTTTGCTGTTGCTGTTACTGTTACTGTTGCTGTTGGCGTTGCTGTTTTTATGTTATAAGTTTCTTTATCGCGTTGAGGAGTATTCGAACCTGACTTTCCTTGTAATCCCTATTTAAACTAAATATTTTCAAGAGATTTGGGCGTAAAACCGCCATGTCTCGTGCTTGGCGTGAAAGATTTTGAAAAGCTGAAAACTTCAGACAAGTGGTGAATTCGTATCTCTATGGGGCATTGATAAAACTCACAATCAGATTGTGGATTGTGGTGGTTGGTTTGAGTCGAACTTTTCTATCGAGTTTCACCGGTAGCACGACAGAAGGGTGAATTATCAATCAAAAAACCCAAGAGAATGATGTATATGATATATATATAACTTTGCTGATAATTATTATTTGTAGAAGAGAGGTTTCTTAGGGTCTGATTATATAGCGAGATGTCTCGGTTGGCCAAGATTCCGGCTCCTCTTAGAAAACACACAAAATTCGGTCTTTGCGATTACATGTAAACGGTCCAGCCGAGCCCGCGGCAACCGGGCCTGCCCGCTTTTTATAATCCAGCCCTATTATATGATCTCCTGTCAACATTATTCATTAAATCATCAATAGCCTTATATCAACACAACTAGGAATGAATTCTCAACGTCTAACGGATGTAGATCAGTGAAATTCCTCCCATACCTCATGGACATTGCTCAAAAATCTCTAAGAAATGCATTCAGTTTTCAACTTACTGGGCGGTTGATGAGGCTTCATGGAACGTACCAGGGAACACCAACAGGTTAAGATTCAATGCAGTCATTGGAGAGAAGTTAGCTACGTAGAGATACCTTCCACCAGCTCTCTTGTTCGGTCTATAAAGTCCCTGAGACCAACACGGTAACATCACAGTTATGTCATCAACCGAGAGGGTAAAGTTATTAACTTCGCTTCTTATTCGAATGCGATGCCAGTGAAGGTCGTTGAAGTTTTCTTTGACATAGACTTCTTGTATATCACAGTCTCCTATGACAGTCTTGAGGCGAACATCACCGCCGTAGAGAAAAACCTCGATGAAATTGTGTTCTCCATCGTCTTGGTAGGCGAGAAATGCATTTGTCTGGCTTGTTTTGAACACAAAGTTCAATTCACCTCGTAGTCTCCAGGGCTCGTAGGTGGTGTACGAAAAGTCCTTGTAGGTCTTGAGATTGTTTAGAATCAATTTTCCCCACGACATCAAAACAAGGCAGCTAAAGTAGCTCCCAAAAGATACTTTTATAACCAAGTTTACCATTTTAAACGGATACTCCCAACACTTGATATTTGTTCTCACGAAGTCAAAGGCAAACTGACAGCATCTCGATCCATTGGGGCATATTTCCTGACTCTCTATATGTTGCTGCTCTCAAAGAAAATAAAAACTTCCAAACCTATTTATTAATTCTCTTTAAATATGTTAAGCGTCAGTTAATTATAATTTCACGACATGTCAACGGTTTCGGCCAAAAGGAAAAGCTGCCCGTCTTTCATTGGCTTGTGCCATACCTTGAGGTCTGGTTGAGGTCAGTTGTAAATGAATGTAAATATATTATGGTTTTGTGCACTGTTTCGTACAGTGATTTCATGCATCTGTGTAAAACAACACGCGTGTCCATCTGCTCAGTTACGAGCTCTTTATTAACCTCAATGTTCATCCCGAATCGAAATGTTCCATGATCAGATTAAGTTGTCAACTGAAAAGTTCTCATTTGGCGTTTTTGGATTTCGTTCACATTCCCTTTTGTTACATTTGTCATTCCCTTGTAAGTCTTTGATATCGATGTGGTCAAAGTTTTCTATCTCAGTAATCTAGATCAAAGTACATCTTGGCTAGGTATCCTGTGGTTTGTTAAAACACACTACGTTGAGAGGACATCAGACTTCTCGGGCTCCTTTTCTTCCATTCAAATTCAAGTTTGAAAGAACGATTTCTCCTTAAACTTCAATCACGCGAGAGCAATTCGCTTAAACAGAATTTGCTAATGCAAAATTTATAATTTAATAAGAAACAAGACTTTTTGGTTACTGCCGCCTGGGAATAAGTTATAACAGCGCATGCGTGCACGGTCAATATTATAGATATTGCAACGTTCTTCGCAGAACAGATAGCATTGACGTCATCCTATTAATTACTTCAGACAATTATACAACATCTTTTCATCAATTAGTCTTGTTTACTAAAACGTTATAATTTCAAAATTAATTCGAGAGAATGCATAGTAAAGTTGCAAAATTTTTGAAGAATCTAAGAGTATTTTTTTTTCGATCAATGGTTTTCTCGAGGTTTGACAGCCCTGTTAAATGCCAATAATTGTATGAGAATTTAGTGAAATCGACTGATAAGACTATCAGAAAACTAACTAGTGAAAACTCTCGCCTTGTTAGCTGTTATCTCGGGGTATGAATCTACTACTACTCTGTTCAGACAGCTCCCTGAACTTGAAGATCTTTTTCATCCAGCGTTTCAGTTTCTTGTTGAACTTAACATTCGTAATGTCAGGCCGGGTCAACAACAAACGAAGCAGTATAATTTGTCGTAAGATTTTATTAAATTCTTACCATCTTTGTAGACAGTAATTAAAAACAAACGACGCTGTCAAGTTTTCGAATGATACAAAATTCATTGATAATATTTCTCCACTGAAAATGCTTATAAGAATAGCCTCACTGAGGGCAGGTGATCGACGTTTATGGCGGTTCCACGGAACAGAGTTAATTTTAATTGAAACTATGTACTGAGTCGTGCTTTAACTCAATAAACCTCGCATATTGACAGTTGTTTTTACATAGGCCAGTGTTTTTGAACAAGTCAGGATCATCTGCAAGGTTATAGACTTGATAACAGAGTTTTTTCTGTTGTCAATAGTCCTTAAAGCCTGTAGACGTCAGATAACACTGACTGAATAAACCTCCATATGAAATCTTTTGTTACTTTAACGCGCATTGAAACGATTGAATCTGAACTTTAATTGCTGTTTGCTTGTATTTTTATTATGGAAGAATTAAGCCAAATGTCTGATCAAGCTGACTTGAAAATTTCATCATAAATAGACTTCGGTATCACACACTCTTTTCACTGATGGCTGATGCTTTTGCGCTGGATATCTTGATTTCTTTTGAAATCTGGTGATTTGCAGTCGCTCCCAGGAGTATAGAGGTTTTACACGGCAACCATGTTGCATGGCAGTGACAATAAATTCGTTGTACATGAGAAATAATTCAATCACTTAGGGGAAAGAGATCATCTTGTTCTGCCATGGAACATGGCCGCTGTGAAATCACATAAAAACCAGCAATAGAAAATTTCTTTCTTGCGCATAGTAATTTCAGGAATTTCTTCCCAGAAATGTTCAATGAAGGGTATCCCGCGGAGACTGTGAAAAATGACATAGGCGTACAAGTGATGAACGATCAAAAAGGGATTGTACGACGAAATTAAAGCGGTGATGGATATGAATAGACTGTTCTCAAGGTGTGCTGTTCATATCCGCCGATACAGAGTTTTCGAATCACTTTGTAACATAAGTAGAGTTTTATATGTATGATAATGTCTCTGGTAGAAAATTACCAGAAATTCCCATAACCCCTGTTATTCAGTAGTGCTACTGTTCATCTTTTAGGGCGTTTCTTCTGTCTACGCTTTTCTCACTTGGCGGCCATGTTGACTGGAACATTGCTTTTTTTGGCCAGCAAGCTTCGCATTCAAGGTTGCACTTCAGAACGAGTTTAGCCAGGCAAAAACAAAGGTTTTTATTCTCATGGGAATAAATATAGCTGTTCGCGTGAGAAAGGTCTATAGGTAAGAAAAAGCATCTACTAAAAAATCAGATGGATCTTCCCCAAACTCCCCTATCTTGCTAAGTCGAAAATATCTGAGATATTTTCTCCGCCAACAAAAAATTTGTATAAAGTTTGCAAATGTTTTAGAGATTCCATTTTCGTAGGCAAATTCACATCCACCCATCCAACATAGATAAATAATAGTAATAGACCGCGGAGCTAGGGGGCTGGGGGCTATAGTCTCGACAATAATTTTGCCGCCATTTTGAATTGATTTACTTCGACTACTCGATGTTGTGAGTGAGTTTGTGTCGCGAAACGACAACCGAAAACGAAATTTCGGATCTTTCACAGAGAAGGATCTTTAATAAAGGCCTTTTTTTTCATTTTCTTTCACTACTCTATTCGGATAATTGTAATTTTACCACCTCAATCCAAAATTCGCTCCGCGGTCACTGACAGTATCTTATTTCCAAACCCAACTCAAGTAAATATTTAAAACTATATTGATTTTAATTATCAAGCTCTTTTATTATCAGGCCTGTGGACCTGTGAAGATCGAGCTATTTTCTAAAATTTATGCACATTTTGCGTTCTGAGATCTGAGTGAATCTTGATATCTTTTGCGAGATGACCACAAGTTGTAAGTCATGACCGACAAGAAAACAGCGAGCACCATAAACACACAAACAACAAGACTAATGATAGACCTACTGATGTAAGCCTTCACATCCCTGGCTCGATTAGTGCTCATTAGTGCATTCAATCTTCCTTGAGCAGCTCCCAGTACTGTTTCATTCTTGGAGTTCGTTAGTACTTCACGATATTCTGCAGGGGAAAAAAATCATGACGTAGACTGCTAGGCAGGCCGGATGCGACTCCCGTTTCTAGTGTGTGCTTTCTGTACCTAACCATTTTGCATCCGGCTGTCATCGACTCTGGAGACCTACGCTGCGCGTTAACCATTTCATTATCAACACATGTAACCAGCACCTCCCTCTCCCCTCCCCTCCCCCCACACCACCATCACCACTACCACCAAAACCGCAACCACCTTCCCCCTTAGACAATAATCTCGCGCGGTTAAAATTATACTCGCCTGAAATATTGTAACAGCACCTATGATCTAGCAGATTACTGTTCTTTGGGTGCCAGCAGCTCTGATTAATAGTATGAAGGTGTTGGATTTGACTTATTTCACATCGCCTTTGGCAGCTGATTTTCGTAACGTTGAACCTGAAAGCAAATAACAGGATGATTTTGATAGCAAACTATTTTTTTTTTAAAGTATCTATAATGAAAAACGTACGACATGATATTGGATAACCTACTCAATATACACCAGGGGGAGGGGGAGCCCTCGTTTGTATTTTTTGCACTAAACGCTAAATCTGCGTTTTTGAACATTCTGTCCCATCATTGATTAGAACTATTCGTTTTCTTGGAATGGGATAAGTTTATTGTATTAAATTTTAATTAAAAGCTTCCGTGACACAAACATTTGGTCCAAAACAGTGTCGAGAGTGCTTAATGTATAATCCGATTTTATACTTCGAACGTTTTGAATCCTCTTTCCACAATGTACATGCAGGAGAAAAATCGGGCTTTGGGCGTTAATAATTTATTCGACATGAGAAAAAGGCGTATAGTTAGAAAAGCAGATTTCGTATGACTGTGAAAAGCTCTCGGCACGAACACGCTCGTGACACGGTAAAGGCACGGCAAGGCACGTCAAAATTCTGGAAAACATCACGGTCACGGCAAGGCACGCTTACGGCACCGATCGTGCCGCGAGCTTTTCACAGTCATACGAAATCTGCTCTATAGGAAATGGCGTAGTTTGTAGTGGTGTTTGGCAGAAATTCTAGTTGCAAAAGAATCACTTTGATTCAGGGACGGATCCAGGAATCAGAGAAAGGAAAGACGGAAAAGGCGGCTGGAAAACTTCTGCGTTAGAGGAACCTCTATGACCAAACAAGGGAGGTCCGTGGGATCCCAAAAAGGGGAGCACGGCCTTTTATTGCCCCGTAATCCGACCATGTGATGCGACTATTTTATGTTCTTCAGAAAGCTACCAGCACTGGCTTTGGATGACATTAGCAACACATTCTTAAAATATATGTACATTATAGTAAAATGAATGTGGTTAGTTTGTTTACCTCTTGGCCAATTACAGAGCACCCAAACAGTCTCAAAAATATATCTCTTGTAAGGCAATATTAATATTATGCTAGCACACGTTTTGGAAGTAGATTTATGGATTCATTATGCGGGATGTCATTGCTAAGCGAAATTCATCCCAAATGTCCTTTAACATATTTATTAAAACCCCATTTAAACGCGAAAGAAAAGAAGGCACGGTACAAGAAAATTCGGTACGGTACGTTCTGTTTTACGGCGCGGTACCGCTAACATTCATCGTGTAAACAAAGCAGTCAGGATACGGAACTCGTAACCGTAAATGAAGTGCCGAGACTCTAGAAAGTGGTTTGAGCACGGGTAAATAAAGGTCCATACACACTAAAGGTTTTGTTCCAGGGGCAGGCTCCTAGGTCATCTTGCACAAGCAGTACACACGAGAGTGCATGCTGTGGGAGCTTGCTGCATGGTGTGGTCATGCTTTCCTGATATCTAACCAGTTTAATATCAGGGAGCGTGAGCCGGGTATGAAATTCTGTTAACGCTACAACCTTTTTTTTACATGAAATCTTTGGTAAACACGAACTCAAAACGACCCTTGAGCCTGCTTCCGGAGCAAACTTATTGTGTATAGGCCTTAAGGCTACCCGGCTGCACACAATACCGGATAGCTTTGTACAACGGCAAAAGGTATTCCCTGATCACAGTAATAAGCGACACAAAAACCTATCCTTTACTTAAAAAAGTTTATCATTTTTGAAACCGGACTAGAGCAACATGTTTTTGGAACAAGAATCGCACCGACAAAAGCGCCAGCTCGTCGTAAGTGAACAGGAGGCCTGCCCAGTGTAGGTTTTGAGGCAGAATGATTGCTATCCAGTATAGTTTGTATACAGCCTTAATCAGACAGGCTTACCGACTTTATGTTTTATTTTAGGCATTACCTTCCGTCTTCAGAATCATGTCTTCCAACTCCAGTTATGCTTACCAATACCATTCCAAGCGATAATATACAATGGAATCTAGTGCAGTTTAGTGAGCTCGCTGCTGCTTCGACGCATAGACCGCAGATTTTTGCTGAGAAATCACAGCCAGGAACAGATATTTTGATTTCAATCATGGACTTATTTTCCCGGCAGCACAACTGTAACGACTGAAGGTATTCTGTTATCTGTTTCTCTGCTTTTAAAGCTTTCAATTTGAGCTCACTGACATTTGATTTTTGACTGGAAATTAAACAACACGAATAATTTTTTTTGAGCGTACAAATCCCCCATGTGACGTTGGCGAGTTTAGGGATCCAGGTTTGCGGAGAACGACTAGACTCATTTCCATCCAAGATTTTATATTTTCTCGCCAACTTTAACGCGGTAACATTGACAAGCGCGTTAGCTTCTACAAAAAGAAGGCTGTACAGCAACATCCCGCCAAAATACCGAGAAATTCCAGTCCCAAGAATCATGGTAATAAGCGTGCTGGGCAATTGCGAGTTCTATTTCATTCAACAAGATGCTTCTTCATGCTAAATTAAGTGTTTTGGTTTTGCTCAATGAAACCCTATCGTTTATAAATGTCTTGTGGTTTTGATTTCATGGAAATTATTCAAAATTGAGCAAAAAAAACCTCGATTTACGATACATATTCAATTTAGTTAAAAAGACAAGTAAAATACCAACGATTCTTCAGTAGAAATCGCTCGAATCAATATCTATAAAAAGCGAAAGAAAGATTTAAAGCCACACATGACTGCATATATTTTTCTTTTTTTCTTTTTTCTTTTTTCTTTTTTTTTTTTTTTGTATTTTCTTTTTCTATATGCATATTTTACTTTCTCTTAATTTTAGTTGTTATTGTATTATATCAGATTTCTTTCCTGTAATAACACTTTTTTACGGTATAAAGTTGTTGTTGTTGATGATGATGATGATGATGAAGGTGGTGATGGTGATTGTGGTGTCGGTGATGAAGATGATGGTGATGATGATGATGATTATTATTTTATAGATTTTTCTTTTAGTGATCGGTCCAGAATTCTGTTCTCTTCAAAAATATATTTATTTGCTAAAATAGACTCGATAATTAATTTTCCATTTGGTGTAGATTATTATCGCAGTAAAATGGCACAGGAGGCGAGAGTAGGGCTGTCCACAAGTTGCTCCAAAATGTAAATTTGAATCGTTGGACGAAAAGAAAACAACTTTTGTCATTTTATCGGGACTGATAAACGGTTTGAATTCGTGGACAATTAAAAAAAGGAACAAAAGTTGCTCGAAAGGCAAAACGTTGCCCGAAATCGTAAAAGTTGCTCAAAAGTTGCCGAGCAACTTGTGGACAGCCCTAGGCGAGAGTACGAGGTACCTTAAAAAGCGATCTCTCTCCTTTGCACCACCGCCATCGTTCTAAAGGGTTGGAAGGCTGGGGGATTGTAAACCAAAGAATGGTTTAAGAATATATACGTGTTTCAAATATAGGTGGCTTGCAATGTTGGTTGATATAACAAGAGTATCATTAGAAATCTTTTGTAAAGTTCAACCAACATGGCCGCTATAACGTCACATGAAAACAGGCAATCGTTGTCAGAGCCATGAAGTCACTGTTTATTGTAAATCAGGTGTATGGAAGTAGTAAACAATAATGACGTGAAAATAAGGGTATTTGGCGTTTGTTTTTTATTTAACTTCCAGTGAAAGAGGTACGTGATAATCCTGGAGGACAAAAATAAAAAGATGGGGGTGGGGTGGGTGGGGGAGGAGGAAGAGTCGGGTTATAAAGAGAAGGAAGATCGAAGGGATGGCAATTTAGTAACAACTTTCAAACCTTATAGATATATTCTTGAGGTAAACACCGCCGACGCTATTTATACCATAGCATCTAGATCTGGCAGCTTGAGCGCAAGTATCTTAAATAATTCCCTTTCATGGTCAATAGCCCTGTTTCAAATTCCATAAACCCGATGCTTTTAAAGACCATAGACTCATTTGTACAGGGTTAGCCTCGTTTCTAAGTAAGTTATTCATAAATACTAGTAAATTGTATTGTTCAAGTTGTACATTCTTTGCATTTGGCCCTTGGTGTTTATGAATTGCTTGCTCTTAAACGAGGCTAAACCTGTCCAAATGAATCCGTGATCAAGAATTACAGCGGTAATTATGGAATGCGACACAGGACTGTTGCGCATTTTAAGAGAGAGCTCTACCTGCTGCGTATAAAAAGGACCATAAACTATCAGCAAGCCGATTAGAACTTTTCTTGACGCTTCAAAAGATCAAAATAACTAATCAGCTCAATTCATAGTTCCACTGATCCATAGTTAATGTTACTACGTCCGACAAGCCAAAACATTTTATCTGGTTACGGCACCAGAACAAATGTTGATTGCTAAAAAGCCAGAAATAACTTAGGTGTTAGTGATCCTAAAAATCAAATTGTGAAGAATCGTCAATAAAAGCTAAAAATCTCCCTGAAATCAAGAGGTTTAGGATGTTGTTTGTCGGACCATATATTCCTTTGAGGAAGCAACGGTTTGACTGGTGGAGCTATTGTTAAATTGGGTCTATAAATAGGCAAGGCTAGTGCTTGTACCGTAAAAAAACTTATGAGCCATCTTATCTATCCACCAGCAGCCTATCTGTGCCCGCGGACTCATTGTTATAGTTTACCATACTTCGCCCACATGCTGTCGAGCGACCCCTGACGATTTTTGTTATCTTTTTGCTTGCGTTTGTGATAGAATTGCTCGATTGCACGTTACGTCATCGCGGCCATAATGGTGGTATTTAACAAAAGATTTCTCATTAGGTTCTTTTGTCTGTACCGCCAACATGGCCGCCATGCCTTTCTCTTTTGATCCTCTTGGGAATGTTTGCAATCGAGCAATAAAGTATCATTTTCGTTACGGTACTCGTTCATTCTATTTTCTTGCGATCTAGGATTTAAGAATAGCATTTATTCTTTTGTAATACAAGTAGCCTGTTGACCTTTGGTGGAAGAATTATAAGCTGCCTCACCTATTTGAACTCAAAAATTTTTTCTGAATATTTGGGTACATATAGAGCTTTGCTTTTTTTACTTCAGAAGTCATTTTTAGCAAGACTACCTCCTAGGCTAGCTATATACATGCAGGGCTATTTTTAAAAGGCGCTATGATAGGTTTTATTGTCTCTTTTTAAGCTAATGTTCTAAAATTTTCATTTTTTCCCGATCTTGTGAGCCTTCAACCCCAGAGAGCACTCAATCGTAGCCAGAGCCAGAAACAGACCAAAACTAACAGGTTGCATAGCAACAGTCTTAACGACGCACGACGTCGGTCAATCATGAACTGGACCTTCGTTTTGTGAACGAAAGTAAAACGACTACTAAGGTCTGTTTTTTGACCAATTCTTAATCAAAGATGTTCGAAGTGTAGCGGCCTAAATTCTAACGAAGAAATCAAAAAATAACTTCAAACTCTTTCTCACATTTTACGTTCTCCTTCATTTTCAATCCTAGCGTACTTCCATAATTTAGTGATTTTCTTTTTCAATGTAACATGTTTTGTGTATATTTCTTTGTTCCACATGGTGACGTCATAATTTGTTACCATGGATACGCAGATAAACAATATTAGCAGGAGTCTCGGAGCCAGGTCAGGGCCGCCATGCTTTGATGAATGCGATCTTTTCCAATATCATGCATGCCCTTAAGGCATTCTTGGGTTTGATCTTTTATTCTACACCAGCCGTCGCTCATACTTTGTCATATGATGTCACGTATATCGTTGGGTGTTCTACGGGGGCAGCAGCAGAACTAGTAATGACAGGGACTGTTCTTGAAGGGGGGTCTGGCCATTGTTGAGGCATGTCTGATTTGGGCGTGGCTGAAGCAGTACTAAAGGAACCACTGTACCGCGTATTCCAGCGATAAACGATGAATACAGTGATAAGTATTGATACTACTGCCGCGACTACTGTGATAGTAATGATCCACGCAGGAACTCCATGGTGGATGGACGAAGCTTGTTGGTCAGCATAAATAAGACTTGGCTGGGTGCTGATTTCGGAAGGCATCGAGAAAGGAGACGTTGCTAGGAGGGAAAGAACAAATGTTAAGTTTGCAATATTTGCTAACGTACTGGTCAATTGATACCCCACCCCACCCCACTCCCCAGACAGGGCAATAACTGACCCAAATAAATAGAAAAATCAAGTAAAAAAGTACTTCGGTTTCCTTGCATGATTCCCTTACGGCGCTATTTTGCTCGCTATCATGTACTTTCTCAGATAAAATTGCATAAAGGACGTTTTGTTTGGATGATGTAATTCTAATTTATTACTTTCAAAGGCTCGGACACACGAAGCAGTGTTCCATGCGACGTTGCAACGGGGAATCGTGTGTTCACAGTAAAGGTAGAACTCGTTTCTACTTTCTGCGACGTCGCGCGCAACAGTTGGACGGGTGGAGACACGGCGCGATTTCTCCGATGCAAGGAATGTCGCATCCTGTGCCTGAGCCTTAAGCCTGGTCTTCACTTGCGTCGGAATCGGAATCGGAGTCGGAATCGGAGTCATAAGCAGTTCATAAAAGTGAAAACCGATCGTCATAAGCGGAATCGGAATCGGAAGCAGAAGCCTCGATTAGATGTTTTTTGCATTAGAGAGAGCCTGGAGAACACCATTGTGATTGGTTGTCTGCTTCTGCTTCTGCTTCCGATTCCGATATTCTGGTTTTCAGTCATCGTAAGGATCGGAGTCGGAATCGGAATCGGAAGAAAATGGAAACCTTCTGATCCTTCCGATTCCGATTCCGACGCGCTTATGACTCCGATTCCGACTCCGATTCCGATTCCGGCGCATGTGAAAACCAGGCTTTAAAGTGCCCTCCATGTGGTCTACCTAAAATGACTGAAGTATGTTACGTTACCATTATTCTCCTGCAATATAACGCTCTCCTTTGTCACACAATCCTCGTCATCACTTCCCGCACAATCTCCAGACCCCATCGCCATAAGCATGGTGCTCGGTCTAACTGTCACAGTCGGTGTGGCAACAATCACCAAAGCTTTAGCATCAATAACTAGTCCATGTTTCGTAAATCTTTTATCTTTCTCGTTTATAACTTTATCTAATATTTTATACTCGTCAAATCGCAATTGCTGTAAAAAGCCACTAAAATTTCGCTGAGAATATGATTTTCCAAGATCATGACGAGACGGTCCTCCGCCAAAGTAAATAACTTCTTTCCCGCCTTTCAAGACCAGCTTGGACGAAGATGCAGGTCCTGGAGTTCGACCCTTCTTTGTCACGCGACCATCTAGTATCAGAGATACGTGACGACTGCGCCGTTTCACTTCCACCCAGTGCCAGCGGTTATCACTTAGGCGACCAATTCCAGCAGTAAGGACTAATTCTCCTAGAAGATACATATAAACAATAATTTCAGAAAGGATGTGTTGCTATGTTATCAGAAAGGGAATAAAACTCGTCAAAA
This sequence comes from Stichodactyla helianthus, assembly GCA_015163945.2. NCBI lineage: Eukaryota > Metazoa > Cnidaria > Anthozoa > Actiniaria > Stichodactylidae > Stichodactyla > Stichodactyla helianthus. The sequence goes on along the minus strand of WUAP02031787.1, from coordinate 1,394 downwards.
ACCACTGAATTTGCAATTTAAGGAGCGGACACATTTGAGACCTTCGGGTATTTTACGGTGTTGGAGGATTCAGAGGGAGCACTGTGAGGTGGAGCTAATGTTCGAGTGGATCTACATGAATTGAACGCTTGCTACATTGCAATAATCTTTAAAACTGCTTTACAGCCTCGGATGGAATGCTTTGTGTTTTCCAGTGCATCGATGCAATACGTTAATGGGTAAGGCAGCACGGTTGTGCAAGGTCGCTTTTCTTTTAGTATTGGATCCCTGCTGCATTAGCTGATACCATGTTACCCTAGTATAATCCTTACCATTACAATGAGGTCTTTTGAATCTATGAGCTTTAATCGCGTAGCAGCCTACGTTGGTTAAAACAATGCATTTTCACCTGGGTATGAACAAAAGTTTTCATTCTCTTAGGCATAAACATGGCCGCCAAGTGATTAAAGCCCATCGTTTCTGGTGTCCAATGTATCAATGTATCAATGTATCAAACAAGACGTTGCAAAATCGTGAAGTCTATCCAATATAATCCAATAGGACCTCTACCTTTGCCAAGATCCAGCTTTAGCACAATATTTCCTGCCAGTAATTCAATAACCAAGAACTGTCCCTTCACACTAGTATGAAGTACTACTCCATCCGACATTGAAGTTCTAAAACGAAAGCCAATGTAGTTCCTCAGAGGTGTTCTATCTTTGGTGTCTTTGGCCAAGTTGTACTCAATATAACCTGTCCCATTTAACCATACTGACGTTGAAGCTAAGCAGGAACAAAGACCATGTATTAAAGAAATTTATAAATTATTTCAAATAAAACGCGCGCGCGATATTGGCTGGCTACCGTGTGTACACCTATTTTAAAAATCGTTGTCAGTGAGAGGTTTCAAGCCTACGCGACTAGACCGAAGAAGAACATGGGTAGTATTTATATTCAAACAATAGTTTCTGCATAAATTAACGCTTCTGTCACCTGTGGCGTACGCTCCCTGATATTCGCCTTTTATGAACCGAGCCGACACGGGAAAAAAAAACCCCATTGACTTCTACACTAAATTCAGGATGTTTAAGGGAAGAAAACATTCCAGGAACAAAAATTCCTAGAGAATCAATAGAATAGTGTAGTGTGGCTCAGTTGAGGAGATGGCTACTGTGTAGAGGATGAACAAAAACTTCAAAAAGGTTTTCTTGATTGCCGCATTTAAAACTACACACAAACAAAAAGAAAAAAAGAAAAGAAAGAAGAAAAGGAAGGAGAAAGAAAAGAAAAAGAAAAAAAGGTAAAAATAACCCTTCCGGGATTCGAACCCGGGTCTGTCACGGTAATTAATGCAAAAAATCGGTGAACACACTAACCATACCCCCGAGACATTCCCTTGAAAGCTGAGGCGCAGT
>WUAP02031677.1:0-19044 GCA_015163945.2 Stichodactyla helianthus | reverse complement strand
GACTAATGATTGTAAAGTGCATTGAGACAGTTGTGAAATGCACTATATAAGTACCCCATTATTATTATTATTATTATATATATATATATGGGTCATTAAAAACATTTTAAAAAAGGGAGGTTCCATAACTTACATACACTAAGCAAGCAAGGTTAATAAGATATTCATTATGTGGGAAGCCAAAATACAATACAAAAATAAGATTGATGGTCTCTACCATAAATTATGGATGGCAAATTGGCATCAACAAAAATGCAGAGTGACCAAGAGAAATAGAAAGGTGGTAGCTGCTTGTAGCCAATCAGAATGAGTGTGGTCTGAACATGTTTTGACCTGTGTGTGTGTGCAGACATGCAGTACCCTGGAGAAGAATTTTGATGACATCAAACACACGACTTTGAGTGAAAGAGGAGCATTAAAAGAAGCAGCAAGGTAATACAAAAGGATGGAAACATTGAGTTTAGATTTAATTTTCATTTATATGTTTTAATCAGTTGCCTAAATCATAATGTATGATATTGGTGTACAGGTGTTTAAAGTGTGCTGATGCACCTTGCCAGAAAAGCTGCCCAACTCAACTTGACATCAAGAATTTCATTTCTTGCATTGCTAACAAGGTATTGATAATGATGATTGAGGATGTCAACAGTGATGATGGTGATGATAATGATGTCAATATGATGGGTGATGAAGAGGTGATGGGTGACAGTGATGAGAGGATGATGATGATGATGCCAATAATATGATATTGACACTGATGAATTGATACACAGTGATGATAGCGGTGATGGTAATGCATGCTGCTAAGAGGGTGAAGGATGATGATAATGGTGATGGTGATGGTGATGATGACTAGCATGCATGAAGATGATGATCAAGTAAGGATGCTGATGATGCTGATGATATTTTAATTATCTTCCAAATTTATTCCCAGAACTATTATGGGGCAGCCAAAGCTATCTTTAGTGACAACCCTCTTGGTTTGACTTGCGGCATGGTATGCCCTACAAGTGACCTGTGTGTGGGCGGATGCAACCTCTATGCATCTGAGGAAGGACCAATCAACATTGGAGGACTACAGCAATTTGCTACTGAGGTTGATAAAAGTCAAGTTTGTGGAAATTATTCTTTATTGCTCTCCTCTAGCCTCCTCTCTTTCTTGTTTTTCATACCCTTGTCTTCCTTTCCTGCCCTTGCTCTAAATCTTGTCAACTTCCCTTCACCTCTACTCACTCACCTGCGCCACAAAAATCCTAAAATTCTGAGTCAGTTTTCAAAACAATATTTAGGTTTTTAAAGACATGAATCTGCCACAAATCCGTGACCCAAGTCTGACACCTTTAGAGCAACTGCCAGAGAGCTATGATACCAAGGTAATTTGTATACCATTTTATGTGTGATTGTGATTAATATAGCTTAACCTTAAGGAAGTATTGTAAAAACCCCACAGGTTGCACTCATTGGGTGTGGTCCAGCGTCAATCAGCTGTGCCACTTTCCTTGCTCGTCTTGGGTACAAGAATCTCACCATCTTTGAAAAAGAAGAGTACATTGGTGGATTGAGGTATAATACATCTTGCTAGGATCATGCTTTTGAAAGCCATTCACATGCCTTGAGTTTTCTAAGCTAAAACACAGTTTCTTTGTTCTTGCACAGTTCTTCCGAAATCCCTCAGTTCCGTCTTCCATATGATGTGGTGGATTTTGAAGTCTGTCTGATGATGGACCTGGGAGTTAAGGTACCACTGTATTTACTCATTTTAGTACCACTATGCTTATTAAATTTTTTGCGTGTCAGATGCGGCGCTTATTTGAGGGAGACGTTTATTTTAAAAATCATGTTTACTGTCCATGTAATTAATTCTGTGTCAGCCAATGATTTAATCCAAACTCAATGCAAGTCAGTGGTAAACATACAAATAATACAAAATAATGTGTTTAAAAGTTCAAACTTCAACAGAAATATAAGTTTCCCAGACTAATGTAGATTGAGTTACACTCTAGCAGTACTTATTAATGTTTTCATTATTGATGATATTCAGATTAAGTGCTGCTTTGTGTAGACATAAAGTGGTGCTTATTTGAGGGCGGTGTTTATTAATAATTTTGATCTAAGGTGCGCAGTGCTAAAACGAGTAATTACGGTAATATAGATACATGCATTTGTACCATTTATAACATTTTATATATATTGATGGCAGATAATCATTTAATCATTCATTGGGTTTGCTGCCATCCAGAATAATTAATTAAAGTTTTCTAATATTTGAGTATTATGTTTGTGCAGGTGCAGCTTGGTAAACCATTGACAGCTGATGGTGGACTGACAGTCAAGTCCCTGAAGGATGATGGGTTCAAGGCAATATTCCTTGGAATAGGTAATATGTTATAAGGAAGCTAGGTAGATCTAAATGAGACATCATGTCATCTAAAAAAGATGGTGATGATGGCACTAGCGGCGATGGTCATGGCTGTCATGGTAACAGTCGTAGGTAATGGTAGATGGCGATACTGATGGTGGTGCTGATGCTGATGATGTGATGATGGTTATGATGAGTTAGTTAATAACAATCATCATTTTAATACTTTCACACAGGCCTACCTCAACCCAAGCAGTTTCATGTGTTTGAAGGGCTGACTGTGGAAAATGGCTTCTATACATCAAAAGACTTCCTACCAGTAGTTTCTGGTGGAAGTAAACCAGGTAAAGAGGAGTGTAAACCACAAGCTAACTGTTAGTTATTTGTTACAGTTTTGTTCGTTTATCATTAGTTATATTGTTAGTTCATTAATATTGTTTAAGCCTACCATTTCTTCACAACACAGATTAATCAAGTTGTTGGATGCATCTCTTCCTCATTTGTAACATTTTCAGGCTCATACAAAATTCTCTCTACATTGTACTGTTAAACCTAACTGCTAGTTTTTGGTGGCCAATTCTACCTATGCAGATAATCATGTCAGTTTTATGTGAGTGCAAAAACTGAGATAAAAATTTCAGACATAAAAATGTATAATTGTAGGTGTATTTTGTATTCTATTTTCAAGGTATGTGTTCGTGCAAGAGTCAACTCCCTCAGCTTAGTGGCAGTGTCATCGTATTAGGAGCAGGAGACACAGCCTTTGATTGCTGCACATCTGCTCTACGCTGTGGAGCCAAGAGGGTGTTTGTTGCTTTTAGGAAAGGATTCACGAACATCAGAGCAGTACCTGAAGAGGTGAGTGGTCTTAGATAAAAATATTTTCTCTCCTGGAAATGAGAAACTGTGGTATGGATGTGAATTTATACAATTAATTTTTCCTTTTTTTTCCCCTAATTTTCCTCTCCTTTCATTTCCTCTCTTTTCTGTTCTTTTCTTTTTGCTAAGTCCCAAGTAAGCGTATAATGAGTATAGCAACCAAACAGCCAGATTTCGTGTAACAGTGATATTAAGGTGACTCCAACTTAATTGGGAGTGGATTTCGTGATTTTTTTAAATCGCTCATCGCCGCATCAAAAACACTCGGATATTTCTGAATTTAGCACATGTAGTAGCTCAAACAGTTAGGCTATTAATGATGTATTGGAAAATTAATTTATGATTTGGATTTGCCGTTACGGGCTGATTTTCTAACACTGTGGTGTTTCGTAATTTTGTCCTCCTGTTTGCTCAAAAATCAATCGATTTCCTTGAAACTTCAGATTCTTGGTAAATGAATTGACATAATCTCATGCCGAGTTAGGAGAAAATCTATCGAGTGCAAGTAGCTACGAGGTGAAAATAGGCCTAAAAACTGACTATAAAACTAATGCATCAATAGATTTTATCCAAACTGAGCAGATAAAATTATGTCAATCCATTTACCAAGAATCTGAAGTTGGAGTCACCGTAACTGAACATCACAGATGTTCTGTGAAGCAAAGGTTTCACAGGCTGTGAATCATTCGACCTGTGCCTTTATTTTCAGGATGATATTCCCAATTGCCCCATTTTCCTTATTATTATAGGAATTCTCCATTCAACTAGAATTTTCCCTTTTTTCCAGATGCAACTCGCTGTGGATGAAAAATGCGAATTCCTTCCATTCATGTCCCCTAAAAAGGTAACTGTCAGTATTTCCATATTCATTCTTTCGTTCTACTAGGATAAACGTGATTCCGAAGACATACATACTCGGATTGATATTCAATCAAGGGATGGAAACAATAGAAACAGCACTGAAAGCAATAGGTCATCAGGTGAATAACTAACAAAGTGCGTCAGCCTAGTTGCGTTGTGCTATACCAATATGGCCTTTTATTTTTAGTGTAATTTTTCCTGTCTTAAAATCGATTGGAAAGTATTTTGAGTTTCTCCTCTGAAGAGCTGCTGAAGAAAGATATAATGCTCAAGGGATCATAAACATATTGTCGCCATCAAATGAGGAAAATATCCCTATCAAGCTATAGATATGATAGATAAGAACTGTCTGACTGTCTGTATGTCTGTAATGAAGGTTAACTTAAAGAATGGAAAGATCGTTTCCATGGAGTTCTTCAAGACAGAACAGGTGGGTAAAGAACCAAATGCTGTATAAAGCCTTCTCTTTTAAAAATCACTGTATTGCTATTTCTCTCGTTGACCTGTGTTTCAGCGTTTCTAGTTTCTATGATTGTACTGCCCCATGTAATAGAATCCGGAATCCATGGGAATTGTGCTTTGGAATCCAGAATCCAAGACTTGGAATCTGGAATCCAGCACTTGGAATCCAGAATCCAGTACATGGGATTAGGAATCCAACATCATTCCAGATTCCCTTACGTGGTCAGATTTTAACTTTTTTCCCCATTGCTTCAGCTTGATGATGGCACATGGATTGAAGATGAAGATCAAACAATGAAAATCAAAGCAAGCTACGTGATCTCAGCCTTCGGGTCAACACTCAGTGACAAGAAAGGTAAGAAGGTCATATAACCCACCTGAGAATACAAAAATTATCATTTATACTTATATATTTTTTGTAACAGTTGCTGAAGCATTGGCGCCAGTCAAGTTCAACAAGTGGGGTCTACCAGAAGTGAATAGTGAAACCATGGAAACCAGTGAGGAAGGGGTGTATTGTGGCGGTGACTTGGCTGGAGTAGCGAATACGACTGTTGAAAGTGTGAACGACGGAAAACATGCCGCAGTCTACATACACAAGTATTTGCAGGTATATGGGCTCCCTGTGGCACATGTCGCACAGGGTACCCATCCTTTCCTCAAAAGATTATATTGATACTAGAATACTTACGTTCTTATGGCGATTTTTTTTAGTCTTTACACAACATCACTGTTCCTGACGAGCCCATTCTCCCCCGATTCTTTACTCCTGTCGACCAAGTAGACCTCAGTGTTGAAATCTGCGGGCTCAAGTTTTCCAACCCATTTGGTCTTGCCAGCGCTCCACCCACCACTACGTCAGCCATGATGAGGCGAGGTTTCCAAGCTGGATGGGGATTTGCATTGACTAAGACCTTCAGTTTAGACAAGGTAGAACATATATAGATATTATACGCTGCTTTCTTGAACTACGACCCATAAAGCATTTTGTTTTGGCTAATTTGTATCAACTTGGAGGAGCACTTTGCATGAACATAAGAGTTTTCATGTGTAGTAAAGGATAACAAGCTATTGTATTTATGTAAAGTGCCCCTAGCAAAGTCGAAAATACGAAACATTAAAATTATTTCACTTCAAAAAGGTGTCTTGTGTAGTGGATGGTTTTGGAAACGTTCCCCCCCCCCCCCCAACCATTTGAGTAAATAATAATAAAGTGCTTCAAAAAGTCTTTTTTTCGGTAAAGGCTGCCACCGCGCACTCGTACAAGAAAGAATAACTTCAAAAGTTCAATAAATTTAAACGTTCCTCGTTTCTGACTGGCATTTTCAGGATATTGTCACGAACGTTTCTCCTCGAATCGTCCGTGGAACCACGTCAGGTAACTTGTATGGACCAGGACAAGGATCTTTCTTGAACATCGAGTTGATTAGCGAGAAAACTGCTGCATACTGGTGCAGATCCATCACTGAGCTCAAGAAAGACTTCAAAGATAAGGTATGCTGGGTTTCCTGCGTGTTTTGCTTAACAGTATCCAAACGTCTGGGCTACCTTGGTTAGGGCTGCCTTCCAATCTGTTTTATTTATCTTGCTTTTCTTTATTAGGTGCTCATCGCTAGTATTATGTGTGGTTATTCGAAGGAAGACTGGACACAACTGGCCAAAATGACAGAGGTGAGTGTCATTTTTTTTTCTGTCATCTTTTCCTCCCTAAGACTCCCGCCGACACCATCTAGTATCCATGGCAACGGCGTGGCCAAACTCATTTTGTAAAATTTTCATCTTTTAGGACGCAGGTGCAGACGCCTTGGAGTTGAATCTTTCCTGTCCTCACGGTATGGGAGAGAGAGGCATGGGTCTAGCTTGTGGACAGGTAACCACTGGTAACCGTACTTGTTTATGGCTGCTACTTCGTGTAGGATTACACATGATAGATAGCTGGACCATCTTTTTATATTATACTATAAATGGAGTTCCATGAAGTAGAAACCTTAGGGTCAACACTTTGGTTTGCAACTATTCCCAAGACGATCTAAAGGCAAAGGCGTGGCGTCCATGTTGTTAGTATAGACAGATACCACTAAAATGGCCGCGTGTAAATAAAAACTATGGTTCGTTTTCGTTACGAAAAACCCTGCTTCCTTGATGGTGTATATCTTCCAATTCTCGGAAACACGATGCGACGTTCTTTGCAACGTTGCTTGCACCGGGGAAATCGTGTGTCCACTCGCCGGTAAAAGTAGAACCGTTTCTACTTCTGCGACGTTACGTGCCACAGTTGCACGGATGGATTTCCCTGTTGCGAGCAACTTCGCAGGCAATGTCGCATCGTGTGTCTGCTCACGATTATCTCTTTTCCTTTTCAGAACCCGGAATTGGTGCGTAATATCTGTCGCTGGGTTCGTGCTGCAGTTAAGATTCCTTTCTTCGCTAAACTGACTCCTAATGTTACTGACATCATAGCCATTGCCAGGGCTGCAAAAGAGGGTGAGTCTGTAGAAGTAAAAGCCATACAGTAGTTAGTCCATATCTTTCTGTCTGGTCGGCAGTTGAACACTTTGGCTGCCGATAGGTGCGCTGGTCTGTGTGTCGTCCCTCCAGCCATCTTTTGGTCTCTTGCTTTGTCTGTCTGTCCGGCCATATGTGATGATCTGTGTGCCAGTAAAACTATCAAGTCATTTATGATTACGGAAGATCAAGAAAAGGGAAACCAACAAATATCTCCTGCAAGCTATCCATTCGATGCGATAAGTTAATGGAAAGATTAAGCATCACATTTTTTTCTTCCCGCATATTAAACGGCAACCTCATCATGTTTCCTACATATTCCTTTCACCACGTGAACATTTCCCTTCAAAAGACAAATGTCCTTGAGTTTGTCTTCTACTTGGAAATTCCCTCCATTCTGTTTTATCAGTAGGCCACGTTCGAGATATTAAAATTCAAGCACGACACCGAGGCTCTCAGGAATAAAATGTGCAAAATTGCATTAAAACTCAAAAGGATCAGTAGATATAGCGCTGTAGATTCGATTATAACGTTCAGTAGTGAACTCGCTAGCGTTTCTCCCAAAATTAGGTAGGAACGTCGCATATGTACATTGTCTTATCCCTACCTTATAAATTTATTTGGTAATCCGCTTGTTTGTATATACATGAAGTACCACGCTAATGAAGCCTCGCGATCAAGTCTAAATTTGAATATATCGAACGTAACCGTGAAATAATTTTATGCCTGTTATCTGGCGTTTCGCTTTTGCCGAAACGAGATGCTTAACCTATCTAATATCCCTAATTTTCTACTACCAGAAATACGCTAATTGTTTGTTCAACATCGTCTGACCTTGACCACATGTTATTGCAGGTAACGCTGATGGAGTAACAGCCACTAACACAGTATCAGCCCTGATGGGCCTGAAAAACGATGCCGCAGCGTGGCCAAGCGTCGGAAGAGAAAACAAGACAACATACGGTGGAATGTCCGGTAATGCTATCCGCCCCATTGCACTACGTGCTGTGTCAGCCATTGCTAATGCTCTTCCTGAATTTCCTATACTGGCTACTGGTGGTATTGACAGCGCTGATGCTGCGTTGCAGTTCCTCCACTGTGGTGCAAGTGTCGTCCAGGTAGGTTAGACTAAGCAAGGGAGGCGAGGGGAGGTATGCTCTTCCTGGAATTCCTATTACTGGCTACTGGCGGAATTGACACTGCTGGTGCAGCGTTGCAGTTCTTTCACTGTGGTGCAAGTGTTGTCCAGGTATATTAGACTTGAGTAGAAGAGGGGAGGGGAGGTATTATCTTCCTGGAATTTCTATACTGGCTACTGGTGGTATTGACAGCGCTGATGCTGCATTAAAGTTCCTTCACTGTGGCGCAAGTGTCGTCCAGGTAGCTTAAACTTGAGCAGGGAAGGCTAGGGGAGGTATGTTATTCCTGAAACTTAAATACTGGCTACTGGTGGTATTGACAGCGCTGATGTCCCTTCACTGTGATGCCGCGGTGCATTCCAAGTAAGCTACGGGAACATGGACATGGATACATTTGAATGACTTTGTTTGCTTTTGCCTTTTCCTCTCCGGGCGCCTCATCTAATTCCAAATCCCAATAGACCATTTGCAATCATTACCAAATCTATCCCTGAGAATCGAAGACTGAAAATAATCTTGTTTTGTCCTCCAAATTGAACTGCATTGGCAATTGCTGCAAGAGGTTTATTACGTTAGAATACCTCATTTTCGTTCGTCTTTCGTCTCGTTAGGTGTGTAGTGCCGTACAGAATCAAGATTTCACTGTGGTAGATGACTACATCCTGGGTCTGAAGTGCCTCATGTACATGAAATCAGTCGAAGAGTTCAGGGACTGGAATGGACAGTCACCACCAACACCAAGACATCAACTGGGAAAACCACTACCCAAGGTTGCTGACGTCATTGGAAAGGTAACACTCGTCTTGTTATAGGTGGGCGTAAGATGATGTGTTTTTATTTTGGTTGATTGTCATTTATATTGCCGACCAAAAATCTATTGGATCATCCAACAAAGCAATAATCCACTAATGCAAACTTGTCCCCAGAGCCTGCGTTTTTCTTGGTCAGCATCAAGACACTAGGTGCTGACCATGAGAAACGCGGGCTCTCGACTGAGGATGAGACCCAGGTAGCCCAAGCTATTGGTTTTCATTTTATTTGTACCTTGAGATGCTTTCTTTATTCCAGGGTCTTCCAAATTTTGGGCCATTCTTGAAAGAACGAACAGAAATCATCGCCAAGAACAAACGCGAGGGCAATATCCTGACCGAGGGGGTACCCCCACCGGCAATAACAAGAACATTGGTCAAACAATCAAAACCGACGCCATCCGTTAAGGTATGGTTGTACTGGATCTCAAGGGGGGGAGAAGAAATGACTAGATGCCAATAAAACATTTGGTAGAGAGGAGGGAAGGAGAAGGGATGTACACTAAATCCTACTGATGGCATTTTGATCACAATTTTGTTTCTCTCAGGATATCATTGGTTTGGCACTTGATAAGATCGGTAACTATGGCGACCTGGACAACAAACAGCAAGTGATTGCAAAAATCGATGAAGAAATGTGCATCAACTGTGGAAAGTGTTACATGACCTGTAACGACTCAGGTTACCAAGCCATTGAATTTGACCCGGTCACTCACCTACCACGTGTCACTGACGACTGTACTGGGTGTACACTCTGTGTTAGTGTCTGTCCTATCATAGGTGGGTGTCTTGTTTTTCCTTCATTGTTTTTTGGAAAAATCCCTAGACTTTGTAAGTCTGAAAAAGTAACATCGTCGTAGCCATGGTGGTAATCAAGTCTGATAAATCTGCGTGTTTTATAGATTGTATCAAGATGGTTACCAGGCCAACGCCCTATGTGCCCAACCGAGGTGTCCCTCTTGCTGTCATGGCTGAGTCCTAACTCATCATCTCGTACCTGTATATTCATTACATTTTTATATGACTGCGAATGGACTGTGGCTTTATCCAGATTATTTCCAATCCTAGGGATTTCCATGTGGTTTACATATTCTAGTATTATGTGCAGAAAGTAGTGTTAGATTTGAACGTGTTGCAAAGCACAAGGTAGTGTCAAATTTAGTATACTGAGTATAAGTGTTAAGTTTGTAATCGATTATATGTATCAACGTCAAAGGTATTGATAGTTCATGTTATAGGCATAGAAATAGAAACCACAAGACAAGAAACAGGAACACAAGAGGAAGCGCGTTGGAGAGGTAGGTAGTGAGTGAGATTTAGATTGGAAAAAATGATAGTATCATACATAGTCATATCTTTTACACGTTATTACCCTGCATCTCCGTTTTTCAGCTTCATATACAATACTCACTTTAGACAATCCCTAATCCCCATACTAGCTATTAAATAAATCTTTATCCATATTCAATTATTAATACGTTTTAGTTGTTAGCATCTATTAGGGTATACATAACAGCCACACACAAGTGTACATAGCCATACATGGCTATACACATATATAGAGCAGATTTCGTATGACTGTTAAAAGGTCGCGGCACAGTCCTTGCCGTAAGTATGCCTTGCCACTACCGTGATGTTTTCTAGAATTTTGCCGTGCCTTGCCGTGCCTTGCCGTGCCTTGCCCGTGTTCAAGCCGCGACCTTTTCAAGTCATACGAAATCTGCTCTATGCATACATAGCCATTACTACTTTGTCAACAAGCTAAGTTTTGTCTATCAACTGTAAAATGAGTCATACCTTTATGACTGTACGTTTTTCTGAAAGATACTGAAGGGGAGGTGCCAATCTCATTTCTCAGCCCAAATTTGGTTTTTACAATCGTACTCCTATACTGTCCAAATCCCATACTAAGAAAATTAGTTGAGCCTTAATTGGACATGCTTTTAAAAACATTCCATTCCCATTGTGAGTTTTTCTCCCATTCTAAGGAGTCCAAATCCTATTTTCCCAGGGCAAAAATAGGCAAATCTCAGTTCCCATTTTCTCCCTTCAAGACCCTCTTCCTGGCATTTGTTTCATGTCTTCAGACCCATTTCAGCAGTTTCTAAACTGGGAGGTAAAGCATTTTTAGGTGAGAATAGTGTTTAGTTCTAGAGAGAAATTTTTGTTGGTTTGTCGTCTAGTTCGGGAATGTATAATGATGATTTATTATTTATATAGCCTACGTTCGAGATGTTTGGAAGAGCTAGCTGTCAACGCTTCCTTGAAATCATCTGGTCTGAAATGCTCTGAACACGTAGAGGCATGGAATCACGCGCTGTTCCCATAGGGCTGATAGCTCAATTGGTAGAGAAGTGGTCTAGAAATCCAAAGGACGTGGTTCGAATCCCACTCAGCCCGAATTGTTTTCAATCCAGGTTCGAGTTAACACTGGTAGGCATAGTTTGTAAGCCCCTGAGGATGATTTTAAGATGGTAGACAAACTGCTCTCCAAATCTTTCTTAGCTTCTTGTCCAGTGGAAAATCAAAAGTATGAAAAGAAAGCTGTCGAGGGCACTTCATGAAGCCGCTTTAATTCCACAGAAAATGAAGACTTTAAAACCATTTAAAAGAGTATTTTTAACAGATTTTTCAGCAGGTCATGCATGCGCCACAGCTGTGTATTCGTGGGAGCCTCGCTCCGGCCTCCCATTATGGCTCTTCCAAACATCTTGGACGTATATAGGCTGCATACATTTCATGTGTGTAGTTTCGTGGCATAATTTCGTGGCTATAGTTTCTGGCCATGCTAGGTGCTTCATAACTTTGTCTTTCCAAGAATAATTTACCAACGTATTTCATTCAGATTCGATTCTTCACCCACAACAGCCAGACTCGTTTTGGTTTCTGTTCTTGCTGTTGCCACGGGTTCAGCAGTTTCGCTCTTTTTCCCTTGCCCACAGGCTTTTAATGGAACGAGTGTTGGGAAATAATTATTCCAAAAAGCCATCCGTTCTGGTAAATACTTTTTCATGCTGAATGGTCTGCGCATGAACTTCAGGTAAGCTTTCTTGGACGAGTCGAAGGGTTCCCATTTCACGCCTTTCACAGGACTAGGCGTTGGGTTGCCATGTTTGGCGAAATTCGTAAACAGGGTCACCATCATGTCGCTGACATCTCTATCGTCGGCATCAAATCTTAGATTTGATGGGTTTGATTTCAGAAGTGGAAGACCAAATTTATAAGCTGTTGTATCTTCGTGGGGCACTCCCATCCACTGGGGCTTTGGATGGTGTCGAGAGCGATGGGCGAATTCAAACATGTAGGCACGAGCACCCTGGTCGCTATGGGAGTTCAGGAGAGCAAGAGTAGGCGCAGTAACAAAGTAGTCGCCAAGCATTCCTAAAGTGTTCTTTCGAAAATGTTGGTACCTGAATTTGTCCCAAGGTGTGTACTGGAAGACAAGAGCATTAAAAGCAACAGGCGCTTGGTCCTTCGTAAGTTGTAAGTAAGTCTGAAAAAAGTGTTTGTCAAAATAATCTCTAAATTCTGAAATCTTGCCCAGTTTGGCTGTGGGAAGAAAAGGAACTATCCCTTCGTCGGAGACAAAGCCTGACATCAAAGGAAGCTTTTGGAATTTTCCTTCTTTCATCAAGTTTTTGGGTTCATCTGGTAGAAAGTAATTGTCGACCAACGGCTGTACCTTCAAGAAGTCCTTGTTGGCTTCATCGATGTCTTTGCCCGACTTTGACCGTAAACATTTAACTATTAACCCGGAGGTTTTTCTTTCGCAATCTATGTTCTTAATTAGGGTTTTACTAGCTTCTACGACTGTGGACTTTGGTTGTAAGGCAAAAGGACTGAACGCGACGCCACTCACTGCGATTCCACGATGAAAAAGTCCTTTGGACAAAGGTGATAAATAGTGTAAAGACACACTTGCTCCACCTGCGCTTTCTCCGAGTAGAGTCACGCTCTTTTTATCACCACAGAATCCACCGATGTTTTCTTGGATCCATTTGAGGGCCTCCACCTGGTCAAGAAGACCCATATTTCCAGGAACATCCGAGTCCCCAGTCGAGAGGAAACCATATGGTCCCAGTCGATATTGAACCCCTACAAGTACAACATCGCGCTGAGGTAAATACTCGCCTGGTGATATGTCGCGAACAGGGGTACCATCAACGTAGCTTCCTCCGTGTATATGGACTATAACTGGGTATCGCGTTTTGCAGTTTGTACTTGGGGTGTAGATGTTAAGATACAGGCAATCTTCGCTCATTTCAAACGTAGGCCAGGCTCGTTTAATGGAGTCTTTGTAATAGAGCGTCTGCATGCAGATTGGTCGATAATACGTCGCGTCATAGGAAGCGGACCTCTTCTTTGCAAGAGATTGTGGACGTTTGAACCGAAGAGATCCCGACGGGTTTTGGGCGTACGGGACGCCCAAGAACTTGTACACGGTTTTTGATTGACCATTAGAGTTCTGGACATCTTCTCGTTTGCCTTGTACCAAACCTTGTTTTGTTGAGACTATTGTCGGGTCTTTTACGGACGCCACTAGCCCAACAACATGATACAGCAGGAAGGAAAGTAGAACAGCTTGGCTGAGATACGACACTGCCATCGTGCCTAGAGTTAACCTTAACTGACCGATGAGTTAAGCTCTAATAATCGCTTTCTAGTGAAAACTACTTCGTTTTATGACCCAACATTTGAAGTGGGATGTCGTAAACGTGAACTAATATATCTGAAATGTTCCTATGCAAGAAGCTGACAGTGCGTATCCTTCTCACTTATGAAGTAATAGATTGTGACCTGAATACCAGTCGATTCTTTGGTTTGGCATTTTAATTTGGAGAGACATTTTCAGTTTTTTTTCTGTGTAAGTATGATGGCTTTGGTTTAACAGGCAAGGCCAACACAAAAATAAGGTTGGTTGTCCGTAATAAGGTAATTTGAAAGTAAAAGAAGCCTTGCCGCTCGATTACAGTAACAGATATAAAACTAAAGGTTTTAAACTAAACTAAACCATTTTAAAAAACTGATACAAACTACTAAAGTTTTAATGATAGAATATTTAAATAAACTAATCTTTTAAAGTAGGCTGTGAAGCTTAAACAAATGACAAAATACATACTTCTACACAAAACCATCGAGCCATGACTACAGGTTACCAGTTTACGCATGAAAAACTCGATTACTCCATTACATTACATTGTTTTACGAATGTACTAGAAATGAAGTCGCTAGTGATTTTTGAGTTATCGATCACTGATGCAACGTGTTCCTAAGGTACGTTCATCATTCAGTTGAATGAATAACATTTTCATTTCGATCACTTCTTAATCGTCACTTCTAGCAAAGAGCTTTAAACGCATCTGACTGTGAGCTGTTGAATGACCAAAAAAAACATTCATAGTTTAAGTGCGGCTTTTTGAAGTTATAAAGGTTTTTTCAATTTCATATGCTAATGACTGTGAAGTCAAGGTATAAGGGAAATATTTTTTGAAAAGCAGAACGTACGATAATGAATATTATTTTAAGTATTTCATGAGTTAGTCAAAACAAAGACCTACAGGTAGGTTTTCAGGTACCTGATGGTACTGGTTTGGACGTGTGATGACCAGTGTTGACGATATTTGGAAGTTACATGTTTTCCTGAGAATGTTAAAAAATATGTTCTACCTGTACTTCGATGATAGATTATTTATGATTTGAAATATTTCACCTTCCGTTCTACATGAAGTCATCTTAAGATTAAGCCAAGCATTAGAAATTACGATTAGATATTTTACAGTGATTCGCTAGTTGATTGTAAATGCTTTGCTAGTTTAGAAATTTTCTTTCATCATTGTTCCAAAAGTTAAGTTATTCCAAAAAGGGATGTCCCAGTATCGATTTACAATTGACAATAGGAGGCCGCAAGGGACGTCGGTACGTTTAATTGTAATTATTTTGTTCATAGTTTCAATTGATACCGCGGTACAACGTACAACTGTCTTCAGTTCTGCTGGCGGGTGAATATGTGTCTGTGAGTGTTTTTCATGTAAATAAATGAGTTCGAGTTTAATTTAACAACATTCCTTGCGGTCTCCTGTTGTCATTCGTCACTTGATGCCGCAACAACGTTTTTAAAAGTAAGTGTATACGCTTGTAACAAATTGCTAGCCAGAGGGACGTAAAACATATCCGCCAGCCAGAGGGACACCGAACAGCACTCTGCTAGCCAGAGGGACACCGAGCAACACTCTGACTAATCAGAGGGACATTAGCTGGGAATCTGTATCGCAGAGGAACGCTAAGCTACGATTAAAGCGAGTTCTTTTGGAGCGAAAAGTCCGCTCTCGTTACCTCACATCTCGGCCACTCTTAGGGTTGGTTACGGAGCCCACGTTAAGTAAGTGCCACACCATTTACTAACCCACCCGACACTGGCATCTTAATACGTACAATATTCATAATTCAACAAAGGTAGTCATCATTTATCATACAAAACTTAAAGTGCACCTAAAGCCAAAAAACAGACCTATCCTAATTTGAAGTAATACTCATAAATAATCGAAAAAGGAAGAAATTTCTTCATTTGAAGTTATTCCCGATTTTTAAACGCCATTTAAAAACGCAACTTTTCGGTCGAGGATCGCGTATTGAGACTGGAATATTGCTAGTACCATGTCCTAGTTTACACGGTACTCAATCTCGGAAAAAGCCGGAAGCCCAGCTTTTTCGCAATTTAAAGCTGTTAAAAATCGGGAATTTGCTAAAATTTAAAAAAAAAAAACTTGAAAAACGGTTTTCCAATATCATAAGGATAGATTTGATATGGGTCGTTTTTAGGCTTAAAGGTGCACTTTAACTGGTACACTCAATTGTATTTAAAAAGCATCTCTAGCTCTTATAAAAAGAATCACCAATAGTTCGATAGTAGCCAGTGTTTTGACTTACAGGGAACAACAACTAAATATAAGTAACTCCCTTGACAACACAGTCCTTGGCATGTGACAGGGAAAAACCTTTTATAACTTAAGGTGCTCTTATACTAGGTAGTTTTCCTTGCAACATGTCTTGCAATTTTGCAGCGAGACAAGTTGCACGAGACATTTCCTAGTGTAACATGCCAAAAGTGTCTCGCAATTTTGTTGCCGCAACCGCTGCGAGAAGTAAAACACAGAGAGACGCTTTTGGTATGTTGTATTGTAAACTAATGACACTTTTTGGAGTCATTCAACAACTCACCTCATGTAGAATCAAAAATGAGAATATTGTGGGATGAGTTTAGGCTGTTTCAAAAGTGTACGCGAAATATGGTATTTGATATCTGTCCAATTCATACATAAGTAATATACAGCTATTGTCAGTTTGAAGACATCATTTTGCTTTGGCGCAAACGCGTTTGTATTCACTGTTCAGATGCTTCGCGACTATCTGCAAATGTTAGTTCTAAATTTTTAGCTAGCTCTTCTTTAAACTTGGCGGGAAGTTTTTGAGCCATACCACAATAAAGTTTATAAGCGTCGTGGTATTGCTCCGGCACTAGTTCAGCTTCCCATGTATTTTCTATATCTCCTCGTTCAGCGATCACGTTGTCCATTGTCGCTCGTGTCACATACTCATCATTAGCAATTTTACCAAGAATCGATAAAAACTCGTCCTCTTTTGGCTCGTGTATTGTCTTAAATGTGGTGTCCAAGTAGGCACGACCGTATATTACTGTGCTCAACTTCAGTAGCGTTTGTATCAAATCAAAATTGAACCCTTTAGGCAGTAGGTCTTCCAATTTGCCCAGCATCTTGAAAATAAAAGCCCAGCATTTACCGAACACCAAATTTCTGTTTCTTGACCACTGAACATGTTCGTTTATCATGGTGAATCCTGGTTCAGGGACGCTAGGAGCTGAGAGAAAGTTCTGTTCGCTCATCCTCAAGTGCGCCAAACTCCCATGTCTGTGAGCGTTTGACAAAAACTCGACTATATCAAGTGTACATGTTATGAAGTTTGACTGGCTTGCCGTACAACTTGCAATATGATAAAGAACAGCTGTCTTCAAAATATAAGAAGAAGGCGCTCCCGGGATCAATTCCATATCGGCTACCATGTAATCCAAGATGAATTTTAACACCATGTAGCAATCACGATGCGTTTCACTCGTTGCTGCAAGCATTTCTTTCTCGAACTGCGTGTGAGATCTTTTCCAGCAAGTGGTGTGCTCCTTTTTACAGCCTTTTGGGACGAGATAGCATAAATGGCCGTTTGTGCTACTCAATGCAGCCTCCTTTTCATTATCTACATCATCACGCGTTGTAATGAAGGCACCAGGGCCTCGTTCAACATTTACCGGTTCAACATTTGAACTACTTACTTCTACAGCCGGTAAGAAATCCACCGTTATCAGAAATGCGTCGTTTATTTCTTTCTTTTGTCTTGACAGCTCACACGGTGTCGGCAGACCTGCGCGTTTATCCCTATGCCATAACAAAGCAATGTTGCAATTGAGTTCAACAGGATGGTACCTCATTCCAGATGCTATGGACAACGTCCCGGTTGTTTTCCTGACTTGACATTTGTCACAGTCAGCTTTGTACTTTTCCGTTCGGACTATGTTTCTTATCGTTACGATTTCAACTTCGTGGTCAGAGATATGATGATCAGTGTCAAATTTATGACATTCACACAAAAATTCAACGGACTTCATCCAAGCAAGTCTGTAATTGAACCACACTCTCTTGGTACTTAAGCTTCCTGGTGTTCCAGTCTCATCATCTACTTCCTGGTACTGGTGTGGAAAATTACCAAGTTTGTCCTTGATTTCCATAAACCCAGGACACGAATGCACGACTCTGAAGTTTTCTGCTGAAAAGTATTCTAAAATTGCCAAAAAGTCAAATTCTAAAGATGCTGTTTTATCACCGTCAGTAAATCTCCAGATTCGAGTTCCTTCGGCCATACTTCCACAAGGGTTTACCTCCCTAGACTTAAAAAACGGATACTGGTACTCTACACACGTTAATAACCGTTGAAGTAATTCCTGGACAGCAGCGATGATGTCCTTGATTTCAGCACTTTCTTTATCAACTTTTACATCTTTTAACAGTCCAGACAGAAAGTCTTCCATCAGCTTTCCCATCGTTAATGTTTCTGAGAAGAAATGAAAATAAGGGGCTATTCGTTTGGAAGGCCTGGCAAAGATTCATCCAGCCCTCAGCCTAAACATCACGACCCAACCCCACTAAAGAAAGTTTCCCATATTATGCATACTCGCCCCCAAAACGATTACAAAAACTATCAAAGTTATAACGAGCAGTACCATGATTATCGATGAGCTTCACACGACTGAGCACATAAGAGATAAAAACTCATAAAAGAACACTTGTCTTCCCCTGGAAATCAGTCACTAAATCCTTCGTGACTTTGATGCATGCTTGCAGCAATGAATGAAGTTGAGTTTCACATAATGAAGTACAATTACCTATATTGAATTGACGTGGAATCGAACCGGTAGGGGGGTAGAGCACCACTGAAACCGGCCAGACGATCGAAGGAAAATGTTGTGCATTTTTGTGTAAGACCGCTACTGATTGCTATACATATTGCATATTCGGTTTATATTAAATTTATGTGTTTAAAAAAATCCTCCAGACCGATTTCTACAGATCGAGGATAACCACATACGACACAGGAACTCCTGAGCCGTTATTAAGGTGTCGTTGCGTGACCACCCTAATAACGGCTGCGGGGAAGACTATCTTTCCCTCTGAAATCAACCGATTTAATAACAACAGGAAAGCGCTCTAGAATCCTCAATAACTCAATCGAATCGCCGTTCTTATTATTTACTTAAATTCGTCGAAAGACCGAAGAACATAGATTAGTTTTACCTTGGTTTTTGGGTGACAAGAACTCCAAACTGAAGTGTTCAAACTGAAACGAAAAGCGAAGTTCTGAGTTCAAATGCCTTAATATAACGATACTTAGTAGAGTTTCAATTGGACCGCTGAAATCTCGAGCCCGCAGAAGCGAATTTTTGATCACGTGACGGGTTAAAAACTAT
>WUAP02031566.1:2206-19046 GCA_015163945.2 Stichodactyla helianthus | reverse complement strand
GAGTCCATGTTTTGTTATTGGGTCCATGTTTTCTAAGTCCAGTCCATGTTTTGTCGGGTCCAGTCCAGTCCATGTTCTAGAACATGCCGTCAATCAAATAGACTGCAAAACAGTTCCTACTTTTTCTTCGTCACGTCTCCACGGATCATGAATTCGCGAAAAAGTAGGGACTGTTTTGCAGTCTATCAAGCAAACGCTTGACTCCCCAGGAACGTCTGCTTACTTGAGCAGAAAGAAGATTTATTCAAGAAGACTCGAAGTGTTATTTAAAGGGTGCGAGACTATATAGCTCTGGATATGGATGGTTTATGGATGTGACACCGATGAAATTGATTCAAGAGACCGATCACTGCTTCCATTGCGGGTCTGAACGACCAACTAACGAAAGAGTAATAATAATAATAATAATGAGAATATGTGAATATGTGAATACGTGGGGAGTAAAGCGTTGCGTGACACTGCACTAAGAATGTCTGCGTAGGAGGCTAGGGTGTTAGGATGCTCGTTGCAGTCACAGCAGTGTTTTGAGTGTTTTAGCTAGACAGCTAATCGATGAACAAACATGTAAATCAAGCTAGGAAAATATGATATCGCTATTTAAACAGGGGCGGCGGAACCGGGGGGGCACTGGCCCCCCCACTAATATTTTTGGGGGGCCTGGCCCCCCACAAAATATTAGTTTGCATTAATCATAAATGACTAAAAATTCTATATCTATGACTTTTACAAACTGAACTTATTGTCTCTTCTCTAAAAAAATTCAACGCATTTCAACACAAAACATTCGTATGCCATTGCCGCATATTTGGGCTTCCTGTGTCGTAATATAATTTATTGCAGTGCCCCCCCAAATATTTTTAGCTTCCGCCGCCCCTGTTAAAGGCTGAAAAAAACACCAATATTTGTCCTTATAGTGCCCTTGATGTGAGAAAATCAAAATATTAATATATTCAAAAGTATCAGGTATATTCATGGAATGTCATCGTTGACTTTGTTTTCCCTTTCTTCTTCATTATCGGGGAGGGCACCACATCTTTACAGGGCCAGACAGACGCTGTAGCTCATATGAATTATGAAGAAAATATATTTTCGATATACTTACATGCCTGCCCCTTGCATGTTGACAGGCTATCATAGGAAAAATTAAATGGGCTCTTTGTGGCTATGCGCACTGATGGACTTTTGAAAAGGCCGATATGGTGTATTCGTTTTATTATATAACCAAGCCTGATTTTTAACTTACTTTTGTATTCGTGGGACTTGTTATCAAATGCTGCGTTTCCTTCTGAGCGAGGTACTCCATGTTTAGGAAATCCGTCGGTTTCCACAGTCACAACCATCGACATCATGTGAACTAGAATCACAAGAAATGCAATGTAGATTCGGAACGCACAACACATTGGAAGACAACAGTTCTAGATTATCTTGTTATTTCGGTTAAACTTTAGTCACTTTGCTTTTTACTGCGAGAGAAATCACTATATATCACAACGTATTTGCAACGGATGTACTTGCTTTGGCGCGAAAACTCTGTCGCTCATGTGCTAGCAGGCGGGAAAGTGAACATATGTCTAAGATATATTTTTTTATCCTTTCCAAATATGGCATTTGTTGCCAAGCGACATGCGCTATGAGTGACATCCAATGAGGCAAAAGGAAGTCGGTTCCTGTACGGATAGGGTGGCCCTGTAACACATTCACCCCGTCGACATTAATGCGTTTTCGAAAAAGGAGCCTTTCATTCGAAGACGTATTGGTGTGGACGGGGTCACACACCACAGTGTATCGGTATTAAATATGTAATTATCGCTGGGCATGTCCGTGGTCCTAAAAATAAAATGTAATGGCGTCCATAGAACGTGGCGAGGGAATCATTGTAGTTTTAGGACTTGAGTTGTGTTTTACCGAACGAACGAGAGCGACGTGTTAAAATAAAACTTACAGTCAAAGGACATGAAGCGTGCCACTCTAGACTTCCATTAATGATTTCATTATTCGAATATTTGTAGCTGATTACCCACTCTGGGTTTTCATTAATAAAACCGAAGACTCTTGACTTCAAAATTAATTTTCTACTCGAATTTTAATCCGCGTAAATCCACGCAAACTGTGGAGTTTTCCTGTCTATTCATGACACTCGTTGAAGAATTTAATCAACATGCGAGTAGAAATAAATATATTTAATTTGAAGTTTGCAGTCTTCGGTTTTGTTTATGAAAACTCAAAGCATAGTTAGTAGCGAATAATCAACTCAATATTCAAATAATGAAATCATTAATGGAGTTTAGAGGGGCACACTTCATGTATTTGACTGTAAAAGCAACCAAGTCTATGACCAACACAGTAAAACACTAGGACTTAGAAACCGAGCACTGGGATCGACGTGGAAATTTCAAGAAGAAAGAAGAAAAAAGCTCATGTTGGAAGCATAGTTAGTCCCCTCTACTAACTATTTTGGAAGACATGGAAATCATGGAAGACGAAAAGAGTCTGGATTGTTTAGTCTTTAGAGCTAGAAAATGCATTTGATGATTTAATGAGGAGTTTGAAGTTCTTGTATCAGACGCGGAGTTCGCTGAACACCGCATGGTCAATGAACAAGACATTAACAGATGTTCGACGACCGTGAGACAAGTTAAATCAGCTCTTCTAGATCAATTATCCAAATACAGGACTATTGATTTCATCTATACAAGAAAATCTTGAACTGGACACTCCACATGTGGAAGCCCTAAAGCAAGATGAGTATAGTGGATTATCAGATGAAATTTGGGATAATATTTTTAAACTTAATTTAGCTAGTAAAAGGGGACTTCAAGATATGCAACAAGACTGTGGCTGCTACAGTAAAACCCCGCATAAAATAACCCCTATTTTTTCAAGTCGAGCTGAAATGGTTCTTATAAATTGGGTGTTTTCTGAGGAATCAGCCTGAACAGGTTTTTATTTATAAGGGGAATATGTTTCTGAAACAGTTTTGTTGTTTTACACAGTTTTCTAGATGTTAATAAATATACTTAAAGGGAACCCCCTTATGAGTTTCTGTGATAAAATTGTTAACAGGAAGAGTTTTACTATTAACATTACATTGCACATTAACAACCCAACTGAACTTAACATAAACAACTGAACTGCACCTACAAATGCACATTACAATCATTTCTAAATCTTAATAGAAAATTACCATTCAATTGTATTTATTTACCTGACATACGATGAATGTATGCCAGTAAATCAAAAATATTATATTTCAGAAAATTGTTTGAAATGTATTTAAATACTCCAGCATTGAACAATGATTTATCAATGAAATGTTAAACATGAAGTGAAACTTGCACTTTTGATGTAGCAGTGCACCTCTATCAGAAACATACGAAATTATTGTCAAGTGCAGTGAAAATTAAATCTGGTAATATTCTAGTCCTTGGGGGCTAATTTTGTCATCATCAGAGCCATCAGCTGTTATTAGACAGCCAGTTTTTTCAAACAACGTTCTAAAAAATCGTTTATTATTGCTGCACATGCTTAGCTTTCCAACCAGCTGCAGTCCATTTTGCCATAAGGATTTTTCTTTCTTTGGCTGAAATCATTCTTGTCATGCTGTTTCTCTAGATTTTTTGTCCTCCCCCCAACCACACCTATCCGCATCCTGCATCAATTGGACTGCACCTTGTCAGTATGGTTTTCTGGTAGCATGTAAACTTAGGCTTTGATCTCATTTCTGCATGTTTGGTGAAATGCCTTGCTTTGCTTAAAACCAACATTCTCTGCAAAGAGATAACCTTTTCATCTTGTTCCTTTCCAATACTAGGAATGAAGTGTACCCATAACCCACTGCATATTTCTCTCTCTATCCATCCAGGCACATGACTAAAAATACACATCAACTTCCTTGTCATACTGTTCCTTCTCCAAGGCATTGACACGTCCCTTACCTCTAAACACAAGAGCTGGCTTGACATTTAGTCCACCTTCTGCACGAATGCAAAGTTGTAGTGTAGCCTGCCTTTTGTCCAGTCCAGAAGATGGCTGATACCGCCCATACTTGCTTGCTTCCCAATGTATCATAAGTTTTTCTTGGTCAATTACAAATGGAAGTGGTACCTATGGTCAATGTCATCTTTTTTTGGGAAGCCATCTTCCATACCTTGGATCAGTATTTGATCCTTGTCTTCTCTTTTGTGTATTCAAAGCAAATTCCTGAGAAACGTTTGAATGGTAGCCCTACCATCAGCTGCACAATATTTCTTTTTGTTTGTTCTGCGTCTAAGAATTAGCTATGTTGTTCCTTTTCTTGAACTTCTGGAACCAGTTATTTCTAGCTTTAAATTCTTCAGCTGCTTCTTTATCATAACACATTCCAATTTTGGCTTTCATTTTTTTCCTGAACCAAAGCCTGATGACTAGTAACTGCCTGTTGCTCTTTCGCAGTTTGAATTCTGCAATAAGAAGATTTGAGGTAAGAGGATACTAGTTTCTCGGTGTTTTGAGCTATCAACAGCAATTCTCGCCTTTCTCAACCATTTTCTTGTCCCATCTGTGTTTTGCTTTTCTTTGTTAAGTTCGACTGTTGTCTTAGCAATCGATTTCTGTCTTTGTTTTATTTTACCACAAGAGATATTGATGACTCCTTTAGCCCTTTCAACTGTTGTAAAGAGTTTGTATTTTAAATTCCACACTGTAGAATTTTCGTTTCTCACTTCCTCTTGGCTTTTCGGCTGTCGACCCTTCTGCCCTGCTTTGCTTCTCCCATTTGATAAATAATTAGCTGGACAATCTATCTGCTGTATATAGTTAATTAGAATTATTTTCGGGTGTGGTTTTGTTTCAACCGCACGTGAAGGTCAAGATATTGACCTCCTGCAAACAATTCTTGGCAAATTGCATTTCAAATATTTACTGCTCAGCTTTACAGATTTAATTAGGGGAAGGGATCATAGTTGCTCAGAATGTAAAGTTGAGATAGTCGTGCCTGAGGCCGAAAACAACACGGGCCGCTTTTCTGTTCTGTTCTGTTTTGTGCTGTTCTTTGCTGTTCCGTGTGCTAAGCTATTTTGTTCTGTTCTGTTTTCTTTCTTTCTTTCAATTTTGGTTTTGGAAAGAAACTGATAGTGTATATTTACCTTCAGACTTTGATGCTCGATTTGAATTCTCCTAATGGTGCAGATACAAACTTTAAAAAAAAAAAAATAATAAAAATACCCCCCCCCCCCCGATTTGGAGCCTGCAAAGCCCCCAAATTAGCTTTAAAGTTAGGCAATCTGCCACGCCCTTCTTGATTGGCCGTGTTTCGGGGAACTGGTACCCAGGGAGGTAAAATCGGTCAGGCGTCGTCACGCGTCGGTTAATGGGTGAACTCTGGATCAATCCCATTACTGGTATGGTGTGACCACAGTTAGTAGAAAGCTCACATAAATTACTAACTATGTTGTGACGAAGAAGAACAAGGAAAAGTAATTTTTGATCTTTTGAATTGAAAGTACGATACCATTTAGAGCGTGAGACTAGAAGAGAGAGGGTTTTTTCGAAATCCGAAAGCGATGAGATCAGGTCTCTGATGGATCAGATTCAGATGGATTCCACGTCAAAACCATGACAAATTCGTGCTATTAATAAAATGTCGTTTGGATATCATGCTAATGAAAGCATATACTTCGATATAATCTAAAGCGTTTGTATGTATGGTTTTTAAAAGGCCAGTCGAAGAGAGGGAAGAAGGTCTCTGGTATCCGTGATTTATTGTGCTGCACGAATAGAATTTAGCTACAGCAAAAACTTGGTTGTTCTTTCTGAATGGTGGAATTTTGGATTTTGGTAACAGATAATTACAAAAGAACCGGAAATAAGAATTTCTTAGGACCTTGTCCATATATGCTTGCTGGTTTTAAGAGAGTTAAGATTATAGGGTTACTAGATCAGTCGGTCAATTTAAGATATTTAATGCTTCAAATTTGAATTCTCGATTTCCAGAGATCGAAACTTTATCGACTAATAAAGGAAAAGTAATGATTTAAACCGTCGTAACGCGTGACATGATCTAACCTGCGCCGCATCAACAAACCCAAGGGTGTTCGGATGAGGCGTAAGCTATCTAACACTATAATGAAAGCTGTCAGAGGACATGAAAATGAGATTCACTGTCAGCAGTATCAGAGGCGCTCCTTGCTTCACGACTGAGGAAAGAAAACCTCCGTGGGTATGGTATGAATAAACCATTCTTTATGAACGAATAACACTGAGCGAAAATCACAAATGCGCGTCAGTTCTAAAAATAGCTGCGTGAAAAGAACACTGAGAAACAGGCATTTTATGATGAAAATATTTCGTACATTTTATCACGAAAACATTTCTTTTTTAAAAAGTTGTCATTACAAACCAAACGGCAGAAATCGTACTCAAGAAGATGAAAAATTTGGTTAGAGTTGGTTTGTTTGTCTAGCTTAGTTGTGACGTCACTGACTGAGCAGCGCAATAGTCTAATGAGCTAATGAAAACTGTCGCATATCTGCTGAATCGCACTGCTCGTTCTTTGTCTTCGTTTTCCCTTAATAATCGGGGGTACCACATCTTCACAGCGAGCCACTAAAACGATGTAGTTCATATAAAGTATAAAGGAAGTATATTTTCGATATACTCACATACCTGCCCCTTTCATGTTCACAGGCTAGCATAGGAACAAGCAAATGGACTGTTGAAAAGGTCGATATGGTGTATTCGTTTTATTGTAGTAACCAAGCCTGAATTTTAACTTACTTTGGCATTCGTGGGAGTTGTTATCAAATGCCGAGTTTCCTTCCTCAGAGCGAGCTCCACGCTTAGAAAATCCGTCAGTTTCCAAAATCACAACGATCGGCATCATGGGAACCAAAATCACAAGAAATGCAATGTAGATTCGGAACGCACAACACATTGGAAGACAACAGTTCTAGATTATCTTGCTATTTCAGTTAAAAATGAGTCACTTTGCTTTTTACTGCGAGAGGAATCACTGTACATATCTTGCAACTGTTGCGTATCTTGCTTTGGCGCGAAATAAGTCTGTCATGTGCTAGCAGGCGGGAAAAGTAAACACATGTCCAAATATGGCATTTGTTGCCAAGCGACATGCGCTATGAGTGACATCAAGGGGCAAGGCTTAAATAACGATCAAAACAGAGGTCGGTTCACAGAGAGCTCAGCTTTCATTTGAGATTTCTTTTATAAAAAATATTAGAAAAATAACAAAAAAAACCTATATAGGTAGCCTATGTTGAAATTTGAAGCGAGACGCTAGATTAACGAACCGTATTAGTGTAACGCACGCCCTAGTAAACGTGCGTTACGGTAATACGTTACGTTAATCTGATATTGAGTACTAGCGTATCTGGCATAGCGTCTCGCTTCAAATTTCAAGGCAACCCATATAGTCCTTTTTTTGTTTTTCTGGCTCCCTGTGGTCGGTTATGACTGCGTAGCCTGTACGGACATAAAGGTTAAATACGTACTGATTCACAGTGTCAAACAATTCAAAAGTCGCCAAGATATGGTATTGGCTTCTTTTGTCATGGCAACCAACACGAAGACCTGAGAACAGGCAAGATCCGATGAAAAACATTCATTTATTTCATTATATATTTCACAAATATATTATATCCTAAAATTTTTAAGGGCAAAGCTATTCATTAATGTAAACAAATAACCATTTTTTTAATTGGAAATGGAGGGCAGGAGAATCAAGCCCATATAATGCTCTCTATAAAGTCTTTCTATAAAAGTGATATAAATATATAGGACGCTGCATCACATCCTAAGACAAGGGAGGGAGGGAGGGGTGGGTGGGGGCAAGAAGCCACTGTCACTACAGACTATCAATGTAGTTATCAAATCTTATAACCAAACGTTGCTCTATTTCATGCTTTTTAGCAATATAACAGTTTCAGGGGCATAGCCAGGATTTTGCCTTGGGGGTAAAAAAAAGGTAAAGGTAATTTATTTTCCTTCAATACGCGGACAGTGGTTGCCCAATTGTCCTGAGCCAGGGGCTCATGAATAAAGCGTTCGAAGGTGCACCCTTTACCCCCTCTCTCCATCAGTGCTCCGTTTTACGGGTATTTAAAGCTAATTAAAGCTACACGGAATGCAAAGAAGTCAAAACAAGGATGCGAGGTCAATGGGAATCGAACTCACAACTCATGCACAGAAGACAGCGCACTAACTAACTGAGCTATCCTTGGGAGGTTGGATGAGGTAAAACCCGTTTTCAGAACATCGGTAAGTCGCGTGAACTTATCACGTGACTACTTAGGTGTTAATGACTTTCTTTGATACAACTGCTGAGTGGTAATGATGGATTCGGTGCTTTTCGCACTAACCTATTTGCTATCAAGCGCGCTATACAAAACCTACCAACAGGATGGGGGAGTGGGGGGGGGGCTTAACGGTCCCCTCCCAGCTACGCCCCTGCAGTTTCCAATTTATTTTGTTACTAAAATATTCTAATGCAAACTATTTAAAGGGACAAGATAGTAACGAGAATGGAATAACATGTATAGTACTATAAATCCTGTATCTGATTAGTCTTAGCTTGCAGCTGGTTCCTTGTGTTTATCTAATTTTTCTAAGTCTATCTCATACATTAATAGCACAACTTGGGGTTAATAAAAACGGTGTTGGTCACCCTGTGGTTGATCATGGAAGCGAGAAAATTTCGGGCAACTTTGGTTTCTCGGATAAACATTTCTATATAGCAGCCGGTTATTTGAGAAAATTGCCATTTTTAAGTAATAGTTAATCGGGTCACATATGTGTCTTTGTATACAAGGAGAGCAACCAAAATATCTAAAAGAGGATGAAAAATTCCTACCAAGAAACCGACGTTGCCCGAAAATGCCTCGCCCGCATGCCCACAGGGTGACCAACGTTTTATTAACGTTCCCGAAATGTGCTATTCAACTGCACTTAGATTGATTCAATCATTCTCATCTTGTAAATAAAGTTTCTTTTGTTCTCTCTGTTTCTCTATTCTAAAGGTTGCCCAGCCAAGCCATTATGCCAGGTATTTTGAAATCATAGCGATTACTTGAAATCACGAATAGGCTACGTACTCGGGACCACTGGGTGAGTGCACGGTAACGCAAGTATTACTATGGCAACCACATTACTGCAACATGGCAACAGAAGACATCGATAGTCAACTACCAGAAATGGGTGTTTTTTTTTAGCTGTTATAACTTTTGCTTCTGACTCAAAGCAGCGCCTTTGGCAGCAGCTTTTGGAAGCTTATTCACAGTTATATTAACCTGACTCGTCTCCTTTAATGAATCTTGAGTATTCCCAGCAGTACTATCATATATCTCTTCTTCCGTCGCGGTAGACTGTGCAGGGTCAACTGTAAATACCTCTTGTACAACATTGGCATCAGCATTGTGGAAGCGGTTCCCCTGTTGGCATTCAGCTTCTCGACGTTCGCGAGCGACCTTGTAAGCCACATACACAAGGACTAATAAAGTACAAGCTACCATCGTGATGACGAAACTTTGGAGAAAGACATTGAGAATGTGGTAGTTGGCTGTTTTTGCCTCTTCCTCCAGTGATGGCATCGGGACAGTGTAACTAGACCTCGAGGGATCCATCAAACCTAACGTACAATAAAAGAAAAAGGTTTTGAATGGTTTAGTTCAGTGGTTTTCTTTATCAATATACCACACAGGTAACTCAAGTTTTGCGTTGGTTCATTTGGTAACATTAGCTTGGACGTAGCTTTCGCAGGTAACTCCTTGCAAGAGAGATGCCTGCATCTCAAGGTGGCGAGCCTATCTGAACTGGACTGGACAAAAAAATCATAGAAATAAATTGATAAAATAAAAAGAGAGTGTGTGAGAGAGAGAACTAAACTCTGCAAAACAGACAAACAAATATTATTTTCAAAGAAGAGAATCATTTACTCTTGAGAGTTCTTATTTAAACATTTCCAAGAACTATTTGCTAATTTTCACTCCAAAACTAGACTATTTAGTGTAGTAGCCCGTAAACTTCTTGGATTTGGTTGAGTGCGCAAACCTAAGAAAAAGGTCTATTGGTACTTTTGAATTTGAAACAAGAGGGAAAATATAGAGGTATCTGTGCTATTAAAGTCGGGGGGGGGGGTCACTGATCGTGAAACAAAATAGATAGCCCTAGCAACGTGTTCAGCCTAACCTCATGTAAAAGAACTTACTGAATGAACGATCAGAGAAATGGCAAACTATGGAATGTTTAATGCACTGATTTGTATCTCGCCTCGCTAACGCTTTGGTTTCCTTTTCTAAAGTAATACGAAAAGCGTGGAGCAGAAATTCGAGTGTTTAAACGATGTGGGTGTTTTTGTACTTAGCATGATTCTGAGCAGAAGTCATTCGGTACCCAGGCCAGATCGGCTTGAGAATCGTGCAATAAATCATCGACGTTCCATTGCGTTCGATACGGCGCCGAGATCACTTTCCGGACACGGTTCGAATGCGGTGCAATTCAGAAAGTTAGCTTTGCATCATCCATGCGTTTAAACTTTGTACTGTACTTATTCACTTATATTTAATGAATTTTAATTCTTATGTATGCACTAATAAGTTAAAGTGAAGGTTTGGCTTCTCAAACCGTTCGTGAAACGTACGTTGAACATTCGGTTTGCTACCTTGAGATAAGTTGTGAATTTCTCCAAACACGATACACGATACCTTACGCACTGAATACACACACGCACGTTTATAAATGTACATATTGGTACCAGAGGTGATTATAATCATTGTTACAATAATTTTCCCTAACGGACCAGAATTGAAGTAATTTTTTCATTTTCGTAATAAAATTTTAAAGGTATTTCCGAACAAAAACGAAAGTTTTGAATGAACAGAATTGAGCTGGTAAAGGACGGTGGTGGGTGGGGATGGGGTGCATCTTAAGATGAGAACTGTTCAAGGGTGGTTATCAAGTTTTGCCAAAAAATTGCCAGTGTTTAAGGTGTGGGCCATGTTAAATCAACACTAAGAAAAGGAGTGGGCCACTTAAATTACTACCTTCATAAATTTTATTTCAGTTTACCAGCCACCCCTCCCCCTTTACTTTATGACGAGTCTCTATATAAAGTGATGCAGTTATTATAATTGACTTGCCCTAAACATGGCTAAATATGCCCATTACTCAATTCACAGAATATTGACAGGGTTTTTCTTGCCACTATTTGTAATAGAGAAGTTTTCACGTTTCACTTTCGAGTTAACGTGCAGTAACATATAAACGGTGATAGTCCCCGATAAATGATGCAATTACATAGTGTAATTGCACTATATGCATCCAATCCAATTACAGCACATGTTTCAAAATTAAAAAAATAAAACTTCAGATATCAATTTAAATCTTCAAGAATTCTAATTTTCTTTCTTAAAGGTGGTAAGCTTTGGTTGTTTTTATAGTATTTTCATTACATATATAAATTTATATTGTTTTATACATATTGTTATGGGATTTGTAGGGGAATCTTTCCTTTAGTAAACTTTGCAGACTTTATGGTAATTGGGGAATCAGGAATACGTCCAAGCAAAATTGAAGAGTCTTTTAAGTCTTGGTTTCTTTACGACTTATTCTCGGCACGCTTCGCGTTTGATTCGACACCAAGAAAGAGCAGAGCAAGCACAACAGCTGTCAAAATTATTGTGCTCTAAAAAATAATAAATCAGTCTACTAACTCAACTCTTTCTCAAAAATACTAAAGTCCGGTAGAGAAATTATAATGATTCTAAATCAAATGTTAAGTTTTATTCGAATTGTCGGAGGCTTTGGGAATTCTGGAAATACTATTTAAAATAACAAGATGAGCTCGGCTTGTCTGTCATGCCCGGGTACTAAGCGTGACAGCTATTGGCTATGGCTTTATAGCCTAGAACTATAACGTCTATAAATTCAATGTTTTACATTGTAACTTCTATATAAAAGCCGTTTGAAAAAATATGACAGTGTATTACTAACCTTTTCTGTTAGGATTACAACAAACTTGACATCCGATTTGCTTCTTGTCGCACTCTGAACACGGTAGATAAATTTGCTTCAAGTGATCGAAGAACTTGCCGTCCTTGCACTGTGCAGAGGGAAACCCACGTACTACTGTCATTTGGCAGATTAGACAAACCATGAAATACTGAAGAAACATCGTTGCTTTTTTTGAAATCATAATCACAACAGGCCGACCAGAGCTTTGGTTTTCTTGTCCTGTTCTTCTCCCACGATCTGAAAGACCTATCGGCTTCAAAAAAAATTTTTTTTGGAATAATGCCCTGCGAATGTTTTTTTGTAATCCACGATGTGTCACGCAATCCCGCAAAGTGCTTGGCGAATAGTTTTAAAGCGATTTCCCCCGATGAAAACCACGCTTAAAGACTTTGGTTGGGATAAAGCGATACTTCCTTGCCTGATGCTAGAAAGACTGCCATGAAATGTTTGAAAGAGAAAATGCTCTCTCGGCAAGTTTTTAAAAAACATGCGAGTAGTTTGAGACTGGTTTTCTTTTGTAAGCAACAATACAATAGTGTGACGTCATATCAGGTGATCCATTCCTTAATAAGAAATAGCACAAACATGCGTTGTTCACGTGTTGATTTGACGATTTTGGAATTTTTTATTCAATCGTGTTGGATGAAGAACGTTTCTACTTTCGTTTTCTCATAATGATGAAGCAATGAGTATTTTCTTATAAAAAAACGTACAAAAAGTGCTCAATTATAAAGCTTTGTGGCTCGTAGCCTTGCAGCCCGATGTCCGGGGTATTTGATGTCTTGGGTGTTACGGGGGTGTGTTTACGGGCATATCTGAGATCAAATTACTTGTTAAAGTCTATACGTTTTATTAGTCTAGCTGTGGTACAAATCCTTTCCTGTGTGGGGAGGGGTGGAGGGATGTCTAAGGTGTTACAGGGGGTGTGTTTACGGGCATATTCGAGATCAAATTACTCGCGTTTTGGGCTAGCTGTGTTGCAAATGTTTTCCTGTGGGGGGAGGGGTGTAAGTTTAGAATGTCCAAGCGGCCTGGTTGTACAGCGCACACATGGTCGAAGGAACCGAAGGCTTTTAGTGATTCATCGTTTGTCTTGTCTATTTGAATCCGAATTTCTTCCCATTTTTTAGCTCGTCAAGATGTATTCTCCAATAGACGATGACGATGTAAGTTAAATTAAGTGTCATATTTTCTTTTGGCGACGTTTTCTTCGGTTTTTCTCAGGTTGATTGATATAAATTCTGCGTTTTCTCTCAGTCAATCCGGACTACACTATGTAAGATTATCTGATCGATACTATATGTATTTGTTTAGTTGCTTAGCGGCTTGCTAATCTGCCATATAGAATGCTTTTTATATTAAGAATATATAATATATACTTGATTTTTTGTATACACTTCACTGCGGTATTTAAAGATTTGTGAGAAAGGTGATTTTTAGGGTTCATAATTTAAGTAGAGGGGGGCTTTGATGATTTTGAAGGGGGCTCATGATTTTTAAGCAGCAGATTTGGGGGGGGGAGGCTTTCAAAAATTTCCCCAAAAGTAAGACAAGGTACAAGGGAAGTCATGGTTTTTACTACTGTTTGCAGGATATCACATGAAGGGGGGTTCAGAAAAGATTCACTTAGAATGGCAGAGGTGGCTTCCAAAAAAGTGTAGGGAAAAATTTTGAATTATCATAACCCCATCTACATAAATTATGAATGCTCCATTATGAAGTGGAAAATGTTTATGGCTTAGCTTGGTCCCTTTGCTCTTCAAATAAGATTATATAAATGAAATTCAGAATGTTAGATATCACTTTCCACTTGCTAATAATAATAATTGATGAATGCTCAATATTTACTATAAACAAAACAGTAACCACAGGTACTTTTTTATCCAAAAGATCTCAACTAGCTGAGAGAACAACTAATTGCACAAAGCATTGTTGATTAAAACCAGCAAACCTCTCGTTCTTTGTTTTGAAAATCATTTCTCCCCTGGTTTTTAGACAATCCACAGATGAAATATCCCTCTGATTAAGAGTTTTGGACTTTTCCGAGACTCAAAATGTTTTAGATTCAATTGTTAATAGTTGTCAGGTAGCAAAAAAGTGCTTGAACATACATGTAGGGCCATCCAGAACACATCACAACACATTCTGCTCAGCTAGAAGTATGAAGGAAAACAAAAATAGTGACCAATCATTATAGGATAATGTGTCAAAGAATTGTTTTGTGTGTTCTTATTTCAGGGAGATATGTATAATCAAGGTGATTATGATGATATGCAAGGTTAGTTACATGTAAAATGCATCAATAAGTTTGTATTATCCAGTAATCACAGCCTGTAATTGATAATTCCAGCTTCAATTGATGCTTTTCCAAACTGGTGGCTGCAAATTTGAATGAGTTGAAATAAAACTGAGTGAAAAACTTATATCAGCACTAGAAAGAACACCTACTACATGTATTTTAGTAACCCTACAAAGATTCATTGTGCCAGGTGTTATATCAGCCAAGAAAATTTAAGTTGAAAATTGACAAATTTATGGATGTTTGTATTTCTGGGATATGAAGTATGAGTATATGCTCTTTCTAGTGCTGGTATACGTTTTTAATTTTAAGTCATTTGAATTTCTGGCCACCATTTTGGAGAAAGGTCTACTGTACAAACAAAAATTTAGAAATGATCTATGTACACGAATGTTATTGTACAAAATGAAAAACTATAATATACATAAGTATATATAAATAATTAATGATACAATGCAAAATACACTGGGAATTTTGTTGTCTTTAGATAGTTTACCAGTTTACAACATCCCTGAGGAGATCAAAAGATTTATTCAGTTTTTTCATCAGCATATAGTTGAACAGGTAATAAATATACTGTAGAGTTTATCATATAGTATTTCTTATTATGGTCTGAAGATTGGCTGAAGACTGTGTTCCTACAGAGTATGGTACATGTATGGAGCACAGATCAAGCCATTATATGCACTGTTCAAATTACACAGTAGAAAGGGAAAGGTAAAAGTTAAAATAAATATTTTATTTCTATATTATAAAACAACAGCTTCCATCATCTGCCCGCTGTTGTGTTATAGAATAGTCCATAACATAGTTAACTTCCAAGGAAATTGTGAGCAGTTGCTGCTGGAAAATATCCATATGTAAAATTTGATAATTCAAAATATAGCAGGTGTTTCTAATTCCCCAAACACTGAATACTGTGAAGGGCCTGTTTGGTAGACCATGTGCTTGAAAAATCATGTTTGGGTCCTTAATACTCCTGGAATACTCCTGGAATACTCCTGGAATTTAAAATTTTTACCTCAGCATAACCCTGACAGATCAGCTTTTCTGTTTTCTAAAAACCAGTATGCTGTCAGTTCCTAGGCAACACATAAAATGTATACTGTAACAATGCCCCAGGGCAGTGCTCGACCATAACTTTTTCATCACTTGCATTTTGGCTGGTGGAGCTGAGAAGTTACTACCCAAGTGATAACTCAGTGGCTGGTGGTTCTCACATTTTACTAGCCAGAAGACAACTTTTACTAGTCACAGACTAGTGGACTGCTGTTAAGGTCAAGCATTGACCCATTTCATCTCACCCATTTCATCTGTCATAGATTAAGTAAACTTATCTCAGGAATACTGTATATTTTTTTAAGAACTACCAGTACCATGAAACTCTCTTTGTTGATATAGTATTTTTGGTGCTGTTTCAGAATCTACATGAGCTACAGTCAATTTATGAAAATGGGTAAGCTGTTAAACACACTTATCCTAAGTTGTTGTTTGGAACAACTTATTCAATTTCTAAAATGAGTTTCTTATTATGCATGTTTGTTTTGGTCTTGCAGATTTAACAAGTTAACAGAACGTTATTTTAACAAGTCACCCTGGCCAGAAGCAGACTATATTGCCTCACTTGTAGATGATGGTAGGTGAATCTGTATTTTTGGATTGATATACTATGTGCTTACCCTAAATGTAACTTTCAGCCAGATATTAGTGATAGTTATTTGTAGAATTTAAAAGTGATTGTATTGTGCAAGTTGTACTTTGTTTGCATTACCATTGATATTATGAATTATTTGCTCTAAAATGAGGCCAAATTTGTACAAAGGAATCTGTGGTCAAGGCAAACTCTAGTAATTATGGAGTACAAAGCCAGACTATAAAAATATTTACTGGTGAAACTTCTGTGTATCCTTAGATCAAGTTTTCCTCATCCTGTACAAGGAGCTTTACTACAGACATATCTACAATAAACTCAAGGTAAGGGTGAAAGCTAACTAATCAGGAACACAATGTATAATGTACAAGAGGGCCAAAGCAACTAGGACAAATTCTTTTTGGTGACCCACCATGTTGGGCATAAATGACCCCAAAATTGGCCAAGTTAAATGGGACTCCTTTAAAGTAACCTTCACATTTTCCCTTGCTTTTCATCAATTGGGGTGAAATTTTTGGAGGTTACTCAGAACCTATAGCATTTCATGTATGCATGCTAAAAGTCACCATTGATGTCATTATGATGTTATAACATTGTTATATTTCTTGAGAAAATCCAGTTCACCTCAAAACATTCTGAAAAATACGTATGTTGGAAGAGAATAATGTTGTCTAACATTTGGCGCAGTTTGTATCTCAATGTAACAGTTTGTGGCTGAGTTGTTGGTGAATCATATGCATGTCAAATGATGCCAACATTTTACAATAAAATGTTTTATGTTGTCAAGGAAGTATTTGGTCCAGTTTAAACTTTGTTTTTCGTCATGGAGGAGTATAAATGTCTAACTAAAGCACTTGAGTACTTTGTGATAAATTACTAGCTTAATGGGT